>JBBPBX010034498.1:0-32601 GCA_038048925.1 Garcialebias charrua
TGGACCTGAGTTTAATTCGTTCGTGATAAATGTGTTCATTTCTCATCATTTCAGTCAACGGAGGAGGAAGCGATCACTTGCCTTTTGGCAAAAAAACAAAAGAAAAGGCCAGATCAATGATGAAGAAGGGGGATTTTAATACATTGGTGTTGCATACAAAACAGTCCGGCCGCGGGCAGTTTGTGCGACACCGCCTTTGCGTACGCGGTCGTAAAATTTGAGCTTTGCACGTATATGCCCTGGGGGCTACACTTGTTCGTCTGCGTATGGACGTACGCAGAGGTATACTGGGGGCTTTACAGGCTGAAAATACAGTAGTTGTTATTTTTCTCTCTCTTTTTTTTGAATTGTGCATGTGTTCAGTGTTGAATTTTTTTAATTAAACTGTTGTTTTCAAGTTTACGGTTTTTCGTTTGCCATTAGAGATATGTTGTGTGGGAACAATTAAATAACTTTTTGGCTTGGGTTAGATTTAAATAACAAATAGGTCAGTGCTTTTAATGAGGCAAGAAAAAACTTAATGTATCCAGTAATTGTTATAAAACTACATTTACTACCAAAGTTTAGGAAGAAAATTACAGTAATCTATCACTTTACAATTAGTTGCTCTGAACTAAAGTACAAGAGGTTGCCGCTACGGCTGCAGCTCAGTGTCGTGATGGTATTAAAAAATATATTGTAACGGTATTACAAAGGTATTAAAAGGTATCAAATTTAACTCAAGAATTTCTGTATATATCCTGCACAGTAGTGTGTGACCAAGCTGGTGAGCAGCATCAAGAGGTGCCAGGCTGTTGTGGCTGTGTGTGGTTCTTTCACATGCTTCTGAGGCTCCAGTTTGTTATATGAGTAAATTAAGTTGTCAATATGTTTAATTTATTAAGACTTGTTTGTTTGTTTAATCTAATAAACAACACCAAACAAGAGTCAACAGCAGAATAAGATGTTTGGTTTTGTCAGAGAAGATTTGACAAGTTTTACATGAGCATCATCCTCATTTAGATAATCTCCTAAAATGACAAATTCATCCAAAAGTTCTACTGTTCAAAATATTTCTGTGATAATTCAATCTTGTTTCCAATCATTTTACAACAAGCTGTTTGTTTAATACCACTAAATCATAGCCTGGCCCTCGCCTTCCTGCACAGCTCCGCTCAATTCTCATTTCCCTACGAAGCGAAGTGAAGTACAAGGGTCTGGTTTTAACCAGGCTAACTAAATGAATGTTGAGAGTTTATTATCAAAATTCATACTTGATGATATAAAATCTTTTGTTTTATTTTGCTGTATTTCCTTATTTTATTTTACTTTTGATTGCAATAAAGCTTATGATTGTGGAATACTGTAGTTTGCATCCTGGTAATAATTTGAGTGGAATGCACTGATTTATTTTCAATAGAACACAACATCTTAATTTTAATTTGAAACCTAATTTTGAGAATCTTACATACATTTACATCAAATTGCTGGTGCCCTGCTACAAGTCCAAATTCTTAGTTTACATGTGTTCAAATGCTCCATAAATCAACCTGAAATGGACCTGAAACGGACCTTTAGATGACAGTTGAACAAACATTTATTGACCACCATCATTATTAGTGTTTTTACATCAAGAATCAATTTAGATAAGACCAATGACATTTCATTGTTTCACCAATTAGTTTTTGCTGTCTAGATAAAGAACCATTAAGAGGGAGGAGTGGGATCTCTCCAAAACATTTTAACTTTCATCTTTCCCTGAAAACGGTCTTCAGAGGGATGGTGAAACCCTGATGAATCTCAGGTTCCAGCAGATGCTTCCACTGTTAGGCAGGATTCACGGTTTTCAGGTTTTCCAGCTCACACTTTTTATTCTTTGTATGTACATCTACAAATGATCAAGTTTCTAAGTCAACCCAGTTCAAGATGGCCACCACAGCCACCTGCCCTTAGAAACAAAAATTGTCTATAATTCATCAAAAAAGACCTCATCAACAGCCCTATTCTTTTCCTCCATAAGTTGTATTCTGAAGTGTTTTTGTGTTTTACAAACCGTTTGTCCATGATCTGCTGTCTTTTTTTTTCTCTTTATAGATGGCCTCCCTTCCATATCTGTCAAGTCTCCCGTTTTGGCCGGGAAACTACCGTATTTTACCCCTCTTTCCCGTCGTGATCCCGAATTATTATTTTCCCGGAAATCTCCCGTATTATAATATTATTTAAAAAAAAAAAACATTCCGGTGCCTCTGTCACTAGCCTCGCGAGAACTGCCACCTGCAGTCGCCTCGGTGGCAGTTCTCGCGATGTTACTGCCGGCGCGTCGAGAACAAACCCGGAAAAACAGAGAGATGGATGTAACGAGAATTAACGAGAGAGGACGCGTCCCTGCCAAAAAAGTTAAGACTTCGTGTAAATATGTTGAAAAATGGGACAGCGAATTTACTTTCCTAAAGTTTATTACGCGTTTTTTAAGATTTGTAACCGCGACTTTAGTGTCTCTCTCTCATGGGGGAAGGAATGATGTCCGTCAGCATGAAAAATCCGTCAAGCACAAAGGTAAGCCTGTCAGATTGTGATCACATAACTGGTTTGAAAGAGGCTGATAGGTAGTTATTTTAGATTTCTTGTAAACCTGTCTTAAAATGTAAGGGGTTCTGGACTTTGGTTGGGCTAGTGCAGGGGTCTGCAACCTGTGGCTCTGGAGCCACATGCGGCTCTTTGGTCCCTCAGCAGTGGCTCTTCCAAGCTTTGATCAAAACTAACTTTAAACTGAATTTTATTTGTTCTTATAACAACAAAAGGGCTAGTTTTAGCAGTTTTTCCTGTCATTTCCTTTGCAAATGTGTGAATACTAGAACTAATAGAAGGAGTAAAACACAAGTTAACTTTATTTATTCGAAGTAGGATATTTAATTTTTCCACAATTAAAATAATTTACCTAGACCTACATAGTTCATTATTTTATTTTTTAATTGGGAAAGATCACATTATTTTTCCTTCTTTATGATAATCTGGTCTTTTTTAGTCTAAAATGTAAAAATATCAACAAATCATTAGATATTTTCAGCTTTACAATGGCCAGAAAACTACAGGTCAGAAAATTGTCCTCTAACAAACTTAAAGTGGTCTGTGTGCCACCAGTTGAGAATCCCAGTTGTAGCAGGTATTGTGGCTCCGGAAACGTTTAATTTAGTGAACAAAGGGGCAGAAATGGCTCTTTTGATCATAAAGGTTGTAGATCCCTGGGCTAGTGGGATGGCTCGGCGTACCCGGCAGAAAATTTCCCTTATTTTTAAATCCAAAACTTGACAGGTATGCTCCCTTCTCACCTCACAGCCATCCTTTTCACACCAATATGATTTTTTTAATAGAAAGAAAGGAAAAGACAGAAAGTAAGACCACAAAACAAATATCCACAAAAAGAGCACAAGGCAAACACACCCAACCGTTGTCTGTCGTCTGCAATCCTGCGAAGTACATGACAGAACACAGCAACAAAACACATACCATATTTTCTGGAGTATAGGTTGCACCGGTGTATAGGTCGCATTGTCCAATTATCACCAATAGATTGGAAAAATCCCTAGATAGGTTGCACCGGTGTATAGGTCGCACCTACGTTTAGCTCTGCTGCAAATGTCTGCCACAGGAGCGCACAGCAAGGCTTTTAAGAAGATTAACACTTAAAAACAATTATTTGTTTGATAAAAATTATAGCAAATATGTGTCTGAGCTGAACTTTTCCTTAATAAATGAACGTAATTGTGAAATGAGCTGGATTTAAAATTTGTTTCGCCGAAAGTGATAACAAGCCATATATAGGTCGCACCGGTGTATAGGTCGCAGGCCTTGAAAAAAACCATAAAAAGGTGCGACCTATACACCGGAAAATACGGTATATATATATATATATACATATATATATATATATATATATATATATATACATATATATATATATATATATACATATATATATATATATATATATATATATATATATATATATATATATATATATATATATATATATATATATATATATATACAGGTAGTCCCCGATTTACGAGCGCTCTGATCTACGAGGTTCCAGACTTACGAGCTGGCGAATTATTGGAAAAAACGCAAAAAATACTGAGTTTTCCTGTGTTTTTTCACCACAGTTCGTTAGCTAAACATGTGGACACACGTTTCCGATCATTTTTATGCACTCATAAGCAGTTTTTCGATGAAAAACGAGTGTTTGTAGTCGCGCTAGCAAAACCGTTCCAATTTACGAGCGAATTTCCGGACTTACGAGAAGCGTGGCGGCCGNTTGTAGTCGCGCTAGCAAAACCGTTCCAACTTACGAGCGAAATTCCGGACTTACGAGACACGTGGCGGCCGTTCCAAATTACGAGATTTCCATGTTACGAGCGCCTCGTTGTAACGGAACTCGCTCGTAAGTCGGGGACTACCTGTATATATATAATATATATATATACTTATAAATATATATATACATATATACATATATACATATATATATATATATATATATATATATATAACATATATATATATATATACATATATATATATATATATATATACATATATATACATACATACATACATACATACATACATATATATACACATACATACATACATATATATACACATACATACATACATACATACATACATACATACATACATACATATATATACACATACATACATTCATATTCCGTCATATACATGTCTACATACGATACCTGCGTGTGTATCCCTGCATCTATTAGTGTATGGTTGTAAGCATGCATAAATGAATAAGGCTTCTCTAATAGAACATTCAATAGTGACCGTGAAGCATCAGAGATCCGCCCCCCAATACCCGAGGCAGACAAAGGGGGGCATCAGAGCCCAAGACCCCAAGTAGGACCCCGAGTTCAGAGCCCCCAGGGCCACCCGAACAGGACGAATCACTCACCCACCCCCCCAGATCCAACCATAGGGGAGAACCGGGACGGCCCTACCAGCGACCACACACAATGACCCCCAGGGGCCAACAGCGACAAACTCACAGGACCCCACCGGAGCCCGCTGCACCGACGTAGCCCCAGGCCCAGGCGCCTAGGCCCGGGCACCAGGGACGCCCACCCCTCAGGCCCAGACCCGATAGGACCAGAGGACCCCAGCCCCACCAGGTAGCCACCAGGCCGAGCCGACATACGCCCAAGTGCCCAACCCCCGATGCCGAGGGCCCCAAGCGCGCCAGTAGGCAAGGGCATACCCCGCCAGGGGGCCACGTGGCAGGAGCACGACACCAAGTAGCCTCAGATGTATCAAAGAGGGGGCACCCTAAGTCCCGGCCTGACAAATAGACATTCATACACAGATACAATCACACAAGCCCACCCTCATCCTCACCCTCAGTCTCTCAAAGACATATAATAACGACACATTCCATTCATAATCCCGATACGCACTCTATACCCCCCAGGTCCAAGACATGTACCTGCCCCCTACATGGGGCAGACCACACCCAAACCCAGGAGATAGGCCCATTCATTCTGGGGTGGGGAGGAGCCGACACCCAAGATCCGGCCCAACCCGCGCTCAGCTGTCAGGACAAGACACCCAAGGCCAAGCAGCCCCAGGGAGAGCGCCGCGCCAGCCCCGCCCACGGCAAACCCCCAGACCCCACCCCCAGAATTGCCGTCAGGGAGCAAAGGGGTTTTAAAAAAAATTACTACACCTCGACACACCCACCCCCTCCCCCAGATGTGCTGTTGAAGTGTGTTGTAGTAAAGTGCAATTAAAAAGGAAAGAGAAAGAGCAAAGGTTGGCATAATGCCAGTTACCCCTCCACCCCAACTCTAACCCAAGCTCTTACTGTCCAAATGCATCATTGTAAGTGAGCACAGGCATAGGAGGTGAGAGTAGTGCCATCCCGCCACCCATAACCATAGTGCCCACTCCAAGTTCCTATATGTGAATGTTATGAGGATGTTTATGAGTGAATGTCTAAGGTGTATAATAAAATTGAGTCCCAGGTAGTTCTGAACAACACAGATGTAAAAATGTTGTAGTACACCCGATCCTCAAAATCCCTACATGTATTAAATTTGAAATGAAGAGGGCGGAGGTGTGCGGTGAGGGATGGGGAGAAAATAACTGCAGGGCCAAATGCTCCCGCAGGGAGTCAGCTCCCCCGCTGACCCAACAGGTCACCCCAGTTCCCTAGGGCCCACCCAAGGAGCGAGGCCAAAACACCTCTCCGACCGTCATGCCTATTGAGCTCCAGACCAGAGAGGGACAGGACCACGAGGGCCGCCAGCATCAAGGCCAACCGTCCATACCCACCAGGGCTGCCAAGACCCCTACTGAGCGCAGTCATTCCGCCACCCAAGAGAATGAAAAATCCCACATGGATGACACGGCCAAGAGTGCCCGCCCAACCACCGAGAGCCAGGGAGCACCGGGAGCGTGCCCTCACCATAGGAAAGGGCCAGCCAACTGGCCACACATAGTCCCAGACCGTCATCAAGGGCATCCACCCATCCCCACCCCAGAAGAAATACTAAACACACCCGTCAAACTAACAACTCTCAGAACATATAACACACTAGACGCCCAGGCTGGGTCACACTGCCCCCTCCCATGGGCCACCAGGCACGCCTCCAAACCCCCAACCCCCTAGCCCACGAATCCTCAACCCACCAGCGAGCCGAGGGCCCCCCGGCCAGTGCCGGACACCAGAGCGCAGGCCAGCCCAAAGCCAGGCGACCCGCCCGCCAGAGCCCAAGATCCCCCACCAGGACCAAGCCCAGGGACGACATGTCCCCAGACCCCCAAGCCCCCGGCGCCCACCCCGAAACCACCCCAGCCCAGCTGGGCCACCGACCGGCGACCCATGACCGCCGCCACAGACCACCCGAGGCCCCGCATGCAGCCCCCAGCAGACATCCACCAGAACCACCCAGGTCCTCCCCAGGTTGAAGGCAGGGCCCTCCCCGCCCAAACAGCCCCAACCCCCGGCGTCCCAAACCCCGACACCCCCCCATCAGCCCCAGTGCCTCACAAGGCTAGACCCCAGACCCCCCACCCCCACTATGTAACGGAGCCGATCAAAGAATGCCAAAGAAATTGATCCGATGTGTCGGCAGATGCTGTTTCAAGACTAATATGCTCTAACAGAAGATTTTTATACTGATTAATGCTAAGATTATTTTTATTTTTCCAATTTAGGAGTATAGTTTTCTTTGCGATGCATAAGGCAGTGAAGATCACACGAGATTAATTTTTTTCTAGTGTAACATCTTCAAGGATAGCAAATAAGCAAACAGATGGAGAGAGTGGAATATTACATTTCAGACATTTAGACAAGTCCTCACATACCTGGACCCAGAACCTCTGAATGGGTAGACAAAACCAGAGTGCGTGGATATAATCATCAGGTATATTGCTTGTGCACTGTGAGCAATTGTTAGATGATGTAAATCCCATCTTAAACATTCGTTGACCTGTATAGTATACTCTATAGAGAACTTTATACTGTATTAATTGTAAATTGATCTGATGTCTTTGCATGAATTCTGAAAATGTACTTTTGAAGTTTTAGTATAGATTAGACACTGATCACTGCAATCAACTGCAGCCAGTAGAGTTCAAATGTTCAAAAGTTAGTTTCTAATTCATCAACTAGTTGAAGTCATAATTATTCAACCAGCTAAAAAGTCTTGAAGTCATTGGAAGTCATTAATTATTGACTGACTTCAGGTTAGTTTAGATCATTAGTTAGACACAATATATTTTCCTTATAATAATGATATCCTATATATTTTTGATCAAAATCAAACAGATCAAAATTATAAAAGGAGTGAAATCCATTCAGATCCAGTGAAAATCTATTAAAAGAAGAGATCAAAGGCATGGTCTGATAAACAATCAGACACAGCAGCAGGAAGGAAGGAAGGGTTCTGATAGAAAACAGCTGAGTTGGTCCAAAAGCTGCTGGACTTCAGCACCAACTCTTGTTCCACTTGGAACTGCTCACAGTCCCAACTTCTCCCAGACGTCTGCTGGAACCATGTGGGCTTCTTGTGAGCCAGATGTTGAGTTCAAGGGAACATCTTTCTGGATATCTTCTTCCCTGACCTCTGACCTCTTCTTTGTGTTGTGAGGGGTGTTAGTGAAATGTTTAGTTTCTTATTGACACATGTTCTTTACTACAACAGGCAGATCCAGAACTTGTTCTTGTCACGTCACCTTTGACTTTTATTTCCAGTCCAACCATTAGAGCAGTGGTTCTTAACCTTTTTTGAGCTACCGAACCCTCCAGTTTCATATGCCCACTCACCGAACCCCTCTTTTTTAATATATAAAATATGATTTTTTTTTTCAAATTCTACAACATCACCTTGCTCAAAGAACAAAACCAACACAGTGCATGAACTCACAACAACTTTATTCTGGCCCAATAAGAGTACAAAAAAATATTTTTGTACCATTTTCATCATTAAAAATGAAATAGGATTTTTCAGAACAAGACATTAGATCTGCAACTATTTGAGCCAAGATGTCTTTACTCATGTTCTTTATTCTGTCGCTGATGGTGTCATTTGAAAGAGGAATTTGGGATAATTTATCTTCAGCTGCTGTTCCGAGTAGCAGATTTGCCATCTTTAATGCAGCTGGTTTTATGAGAGTTTCACCGATGGAGTGTGGCTTACCCTGCTTTGCGATCAAATAAGCAACTTCGTACGATGCTGCGAGGATCGGTTTGCTAACAGGTACAAATCCAAGAGCAGGCAGAGTGGCCCTTTCATCATATCTGGCTCGTTTCACCTTGAAAATAGCATAAAAAGGTAATTAGGCTGAAAGTGTCAGAAATTACCACAAAACTTTTAATTTACCTTAAACCAGAAAAAATTTACTAAAAAAAATGTTGCTGAAAAGGTAGAATAAGCTTAAATTAGCAGAAGAAAGCAAAAAGAATATATTTGCCCAATTAGGCTGAAAGAAGCAGAAATGAGCACAAAAATGTGGAAATTATCTGAAGAAAATCTAAAATTAGAAAAAAGATTCAGCTGAAAAGTAGCTAAAATAGCAGAAAGAAGCATCACCAGAATGAAGTTGAGAGAGCACATTTTTGCTGAATTAGGCTGACATTTTTTTAAATAAGAGCATTAAATGTGGAATTAGCTTAAAAAGCTAAAATTAGCATAGACACAGCTAAATAGTAGCAGAAAAAGCTGAAACGCAGAAATAAGCTATATATTACAAAGGAGGGGTTCATCATATCTGGCTCGTTTCACCTTGAATTCAGCAAGCGTTGTGTTCTTGTGTTCCCCGACATGCATCTTCATGAAGTGTTCCTTTAGTTTTGCCGGTGCAAGAGTTGCTCAACTTCGCGTTACATATCATGCAGATCGGACGCTGACTTCCATCCCGTTCCGTGACACACGTGTTCGTCCAACCACTTTCTTTTTTTGCCCGACATATTTACCGTAGTTTGTAAACACACGAGTCACAACGTACAAACACGACAGCTATTGACTGTGCGCGTTATATTTCCGCATCATCACTGAATTTGCAGCCGTCACCAGTGTTGCCAGATTGGACGGTTCACCGCGATTTTCTTTATGACTTTTGCGGGTAGAGAGTGCTTTGGGTGGGTGGGACTCTATCTGGCAACACCGGTCAAACCGGTGTTTACACAAGTGTGTCTTTAAATCCTGGGCAGAGGCTCCACCGAACCCCTGAGACCGGCTCATCGAACCCCTAGGGTTCGATCGAACCCAGGTTAAGAACCAGTGCATTAGAGTCTTATAAAGAGTCAGAGTCAGAGAGTCAGAGTCAGAGTCAGAGAGAATTTATTGTCATTTGCACCGCATGTAGTACATGTGTTGAAAACGAGATTATGTACACAGGGTCCCAGTTACATCCAACAACAAATGCAAGAGAAAAACAATAATAACATCTAGGATTAACTAAGAGAGACATCAGCTAGTAATACACTAAGCCCTAATGTAGTAGAAAAACATCATTATAAACAGCAGCACGAACATGAGCAGATGGTCACAGATGAACGCAGCAACAAGAAACAGATCAGTATCAGTATGATGTGACATTTTGCAGTGTTTATTCTTATTATTTATTTATTCATGAGTCTGACAGCCTCAGGGTAGAAGCTGTTTCTCAGTCTAGTGGTTCTACATTTGATGCTCCTCAACCTCCGTCCCGAGGGGAGTGGTGCAAAGAGTGAGTGTGCTGGGTGAGTGAGGTCTTTCATGATGCAGGTGGCTCTTTTTCTGCATCTGGAGGTGTAAATGTCTGTGATGGTGGGGAGACTGACTCCCACAGACTTCTGTGCAGCCTTCACCACTCTCTGCAGAGCTTTTCTCTCTGCAACTGTGCAGCCTCCATGCCACACGTTGATGCTGGAGCACAGGACGCTCTCCACTGCACACCTGTAGAACGAGGTGAGGACTGGGCTTCTCAGACCGGCTCGTCTCAGCCGTCTGAGGAAGTAGAGTCTCTGATGACCTTTCTTGATCAGGCTGGTGGTGTTGTTGCTCCAGCTGAGGTTATCATTCATGTGTACACCCAGGTATTTGTAGCTGGAGACCACCTCCACCGCAGATCCACCTATATACAGTGGGGTGTGGGTGTGTTTGTTCCTTCTGAAGTCCACAATCATCTCCTTCGTCTTCTTCACATTCATGTGAAGGTTGTTCTCTTTGCACCAGCTCTCCAGATGTTCCACCTCCTGTCTGTAGCTGGATTCATCATTATCTGTGATGCATCCCACCACAGCTGTATCATCTGCAAACTTAACAATATGACAGCCTGGATGTGTGGCTGTACAATCATATGTGAGCAGAGTGAACAGAAGAGGGCTCAGCACACATCCCTGAGGAGAGCCAGTGCTGAGGGTGATGGTGGAGGAGGAGAAGTTGTGGATCTTCACGGACTGTGGTCTGTCTGTTAAGAAGTCTAAGACCCAGTTACAAATAGAGGGGCTTAGTCCAAGTGTGGATAGTTTGTCTATCAGAGTTTGGGGGATCATGGTGTTGAAGGCAGATGTGAAGTCCACAAAGAGCAGACGCACGTATGAGTCCTTCTGATCCAGGTGGGTGAGAGCAGTGTGGACCACGGAGGAGATGGCGTCCTCTGTTGATCGGTTCTCACGGTATGCATATTGATGAGGGTCCTCGTTGATGTTGACGGCTGTCTTGATGTGGGACATGACCAGTTTCTCAAAACATTTAGCGACTATCGGGGTGAGAGCCACCGGTCTGTAGTCATTCAGACCAGTCACTGTGGAGCTTTTTGGGACTGGGATGATGGTGGCGGTCTTCAGGCAGGTGGGAACTGACTCCAGTGCAAGTGAGGTGGTGAAGATGTCAGCCAGCACCTCACAGAGCTGGTCCGCACATTCCTTCAGAACTTTCCCTGGGATGTTGTCTGGACCCGTAGCTTTATGAGGGTTGATCCTTCTGAGACTGCCTCTCACTTCTGCTGCGGTCACTTTGAGGTGCTCCTCGTCTGGTGATGAGGTGAGTCTGGTGCTAGTTGGTCTGTTTGGATCATCAAAACGTGCATAAAACTTATTGAGGGCATCAGGCAGGGATGGGTCCCTGGGGCATTGTTTGCTTTTGCCCTTGTAGTCTGTTAAGCATTTGATGCCCTGCCACATGCTCCTTGGATCATGTGAGGTGAACTGTCCCTCGATCCTCTGTGCATACGCGGCTTTGGCCTTCTTTATGCCATCATCCAGTTCTCTCCTGCACTTTCTCAACTCCTCAGTATCTTTAGACTTGAATGCAGTGTCCCTGGCTGCCAGCAGGGTGCGGACATCCTTATTTAGCCAGGGTTTTTGATTGGGGTAAAATTTAACACACTTTCTTATGGATACATTTTCAGCACATGTACTGATGTAACCCAGGACAGAGGAAGCATAAAGCTCCAGGTCAATTGAATTTCCATTCGTAGCTGCCTCTTTGAAGACAGACCAGTTTGTGTTTTCAAAGCAGTCTCTTAGCATGGGGGAACTATCTTGGCGCCACGATGTTATCACTCTTTGTTCTGGCATCGAACGTCTGAGTGGGGGGAGCTGTCTAGGGACCAATAGCAGGGAGCGATGGTCGGAAGCCCCGATCGGTGGGCGTGGCTTCGCCGTGTACGCCCCCTTCACATTCGTGTAGACCTGGTCTAATGTCTTATTTCCTCGTGTTTCTGTGAAAACGTGCTGATTGAAGGTTGGAAGGATGACACGTAAATCCACGTGATTGAAGTCCCCGGAAACAATGAAAAACCCCTCAGGATATTTACACTGCAGCGAGGTGAGTAACTCATAAACTGGTTGAACGAACAGTCATTGATCAGATATTTGTTGCTGTGAAAATAAATCAAGTGTATTTTGACTGAAGACAACAAAGTTCACCATGAAGGTTGTGTGTGTGTGTCAACATAATAATATTGTGTGTAGATTAGTGTGAACACATGAGAAGCTCAGCACAAACTAAAACATGGTGTCTGACTTCACAGTCTTCTGTCTATAGAGTGGAGTTTGTAGAAAACCAGGGAGCTCCTTCACTCCAGAGTCAGACGGTTCTGAGTCCGATCCAGTTGTGTCAGATGGGAGGGGTTGGATTGAAGAGCAGAGAGGCACAGCTGATCTCTGACAACCTGCACAATCTGAATCAAAGAGAACATGTGAGCTGAAGTCAATAGTGTGCAGCTCAGTGGCGGCTCGTGACATTTTCACCAGGGGGGGCTATACAGGGAACCCTCGGGTTACGTCAGGGATCCGGACCTACGAGTGTGACTTAGGTCGATTCTGCCGTATCTCGCGGACCAAAAACACGTGCCTGTCGTAGGTCCGCATTTCTGACGTAGGTCGCGGCTATACCGTTAACGGAGCGACGCACACACATTTAACGGCATGAGACTGAACAAGCGGACATCCTGTGCCATAAACATGCATTTACAAACACTTAGATAACACATTATACCACACATTCATCCATAAACACACAAAACCAGTACAGCATGTACTGTACAGGTACAGTACTGTAATGTTTTTTCCAGCACAGACAAAGCATACAAAATACTGTACAGTACAAATCTCTTCCTGAACAGTTCTCAGCCATAATCTGCAAATGAGTTCAACCATGAAACATGAACACTTCTCTTTGAGCAGGAGCTGTTAACATCAAAATCCAGCAAATCAGCAGGAACTCCCATCCATTCATCCATCCATCCATCCAGCAGCAGCAGCAGCACCAGCTTATTGACATGAATCAGCACCAAATCAGCCGAAAATCACATCCATGCAACCATCATGTTTTTGAAACCAGTGCAGTCCATGTGGTGTTTGTGTTTGTGTGCAGTCCATGTGGTGTTTGTGTTTGTGTGCAGTCCATGTGCATGAAAAAGTCCATGAACTCTAAAAAAAGCTAGAAGCAGCAGAAAAAGGAAACAAGGAAACAAAATGTCCTTACTTTGACTGAAGTGTAGGTAGACACTGATGTTTTTCTCAAGTTCAAACCTGGATCAGATGGAACTGCTTAGCCAGTGCTCAACCATGAATGATGGGAGCATTTTAGGCCAGGTGTGGGCTCAGTGGTGTGGTCCTGATGTGAGCAGTTCTGTCCATCAGAACAGGTGTTTTTTTGTTTGTTTTTGCAGCAGTCATACATGCAGAAGGTGTTGACACAGGTGATGGATGGAGGCAGATGGAAGGACACCAGAGACAGGCAGGACTGATGTCCTGGACGACAGAGGCAGGACAGAGTGGACACACGTCCATCCATGAGGAAAGTCCACGATGTGAGCTGTGAAGAAATAACAACAACACAAAAGTGAAAGACTATTATTGAAAGACTATTGAAAGACTGTTCAGTACAGCAGGACAGATTCTCTCTCCCTAAAGAGCCAGACATGGACTCAAAAACTTTGAAAACCAACTTCTTCTGAACTTGAACAAGAAATTCTTGCTGCAATATTAAAATGTGTCAGTTCATGGGATGTTAGGAGACAAGAGATTTCTCCAAATGTCTCAACACTCAGGACCAAGTTTTGAAAATGTTGTCAGGAAGTTAAAGTATTGTTCATTGTTGATCCATTACAAGATTGACTAGACAATATTTTAACTAGAGTTGATGACAAACTAGTTGAAGTGATCTATTCCTTTGTTAGTTGTGTCTAATGCTCCTTTTTTCAAACAGACAACTTTTACTTAAATGTGTTTACTGCAGTTAAAATGACACATTGGTTTTATTTTGTGTTAAATAAAAACTTTCAAAGGTATAATCATTCCTCTTTCTTATTTTGCTTAATGGTATTTAACTCATCACTGAAATTCTGACACACAGAATCAAAAGTCCAAGTGTGAACTGTGTCACAGAGTAAACACAATAAAAACATGCATTATCTGCAGCATTGTTCATTAAAATGGCTCAACACTATTAATGTATTACAGAAAATATGCATACAGTACGCACACTTAATGGTATTGTAGACCATTGCATTAGTTAATACATTCAGCAAGTACTTTTACTTTAATACTTTAAGTATTTTTAAAAGCAAGTACTTATTTACTTTTACTTAAGTAAAAATATTAATATGGTACTTCTACTTTTACTAGAGTAATTTTTTGTCTGTTTATTTGTACTTTTACTTAAGTACAGTGTTTGAGTACTTTCTCCACCACTGCACTCCAGTATAAAGGGGAAGCAGTGTTGCCAGCAGTGTTGCCTGATCTCCAGACAGAAACAAGCAGTCATGTCCTTCAAAACAAGCCCAAACAAGCAACTCACTCTTTCCGGAAAAGCCCAAAACAAGCCCAACGGGCAACCCATCCCATTGTGTAAAAAAAGGCAGTTTTTAAACAGTATAAACATATTTATTATGGCATTACCAGCAAAATTATACATTGAAGAACGTATTCAGTCTAAAAAATAAAAATACATTTTGTAGTTTTATACAGCTGGTTTGGCATGTGTACAAATTAAAAAATAAAATTAAACTGCAAAGTCCACAAAACAACTTTATTTAATCCCTATAAGCCTACTGATGCTCAATGAAGCAGGTAGAAAAAAACAGCTTACAGACAGGCAGGAAAAAACTTTGATTTCTTAAAACTCTGTTTAAAAAACTCTGTTTAAATGTGCCGCTGCTTTGGTGTGGGGGTTAAGCGCGCGGCACATATACGAGGCTGAGCCTCTCTGCAGGCGTCGCGGGTTCGCATCCCAGACCCGCGAGCTGTTTCTGCAGTGTCTCTCCCCTTTCTCTCTGCCCGTTTCGCCCTCTCCCTCTGCAAATAAAGGCCACTAGAGCCTGAAAATGTAAAATAAAAATAAAAAATAACTGTTTAAAGAATAAAGAACAGAGACAAAGAATAAAGAACAATGTTGCATTCGCGTGTAGTCGGATGTCCCATGAAGAAACACGGTTTTTAATTTTAAACTCACTTTGAAAGTAATTGTCATTAATTTATAATTTTGTTTGCTAAAAACAAACATAGTTGAATGATACACAATATATATGTGGTGTCACTATATGCAAAGTTCAAAAATGATGTCACAATACCTTTAAAATAACTTCAGGAGTACATTTTATATGTAACATATTATACACATAAGCAGCATATTAGCATGAAACACCACATATGACACACCGCACTACTCGCGTTACGCATCACACACAAAAATACACCAATCCTTCTCATCAATGCAAGGAAACTTACCAGAAGTCATCTGTATGCTATGCTGCTCATGCTGACTCATCATTAATTGCTCGCGCTTATATAGTTTTACCGGCTCTGTCGCTTGCGCCAACTGCACCTGAACGTAACATCCGCCTTGACGTAACATACGTGGAAGGGGGGCGTGAAGGGACAAACTACCTACCACTCGCATTACAAGCCCAACAAACAAACAAGCCCAAAGAAGCAACACAACGCCCACGGAAAGCCCAAAAAAAACGCCACAAGCGGCTCACCGAATTTAAAAGCGACTCCAGGAAAAACAGGCCCAATGCCGCTTGAAATAAGCGGACTTGGCAACTATGGTTGCCAGATCTCGCGACAGAAACAAGCGGTCAGCTTCATGAAAACAAGCCCAACTGGCAACCCACCCCATTGTGTAAAAAAATGGCCGTTTTTAAACAGTATAAACATATTTATTATGGCATTACATACAGTATAATCAGCAAAATTATGCTTTGAAGAACGTATTCAGTCTAAAAAATATTTTTTTTTTTGCATTTTTATACAGCTGGAGGTCGGATCTAGTCTTTAAGAGCGCGCTCTTTCTCCCATTCTTTATTATATTTTTTTTCCATATTTCCCCCACTTAGAGTTCATATTAGCGTTGTCTTGTCACTATAGACAAAGAATAAAGAACAAAGAGACAAAGAATAAAGAACAAAGAATAAATGTTGCATTCGCGTGTTTTCTGGAGTATAGGTCGCACCTGAGTATAGGTCGCACCATCCAATTATTGCCAAAGAATTGGGAAAAATCCATAAATAGGTCGCACCTGAGTAGAAGTCACACCTACGTCAAAATGTGGACCATGTTTAGCTCTGCTGCTAATTTCTCTTCCACAGGAGCGCACAGTAAGGCTTTTAAGAAGATTAACACTTAAAAACAATTGTTTGATAAAAACTGATAGCAAATATGTGTCTGAGCTGAACTTTTCTTTAATAAATGAATAATTTTAGCAGGATAAACATCTAAAAATATATATTTGTTAGCTGACATTATTGTAAGAGTGTGTCTCAGTTTAATTTTTGTTAATAAATGATTACAAAGCAGCTTATTTTATAAAAAGCCATATATAGGTCGCACCTGAGTATAGGTCGCAGGCCATGAAAAAATGATAAAAAGGTGCAACCTATATACCGGAAAATACGGTAGTCGGATGTCCCGTGAAGAAACACGGTTTTTAATTTTAAACTCACTCTGAAAGGAATTTTCATTAATTTATCATTTTGTTTGCTAAAACCAACATAGTTGAATGATACAAGATACTGTATATATGTTGTCACTATATGCGAAGTTCAAAAATGATGTTACAATACCTTTTAAAATAACTTCAGGAGTACATTTTAATAGGGCTGCAACAACGAATCGATAAAAATCGATTTTTAAAAGCGTTGGCAACGAATTTCATCATCGATTCGTTGTATCACGCGATTATGCTTCTTTCACGGCGCCGCAGTATGGCAAGCCCTTTTAACATTAAATCGTGAAGCTAATTATGACTAGTCAAAATTAAATTAGAGATATCTAGAATTGTATTTACGACTAGTCAAAATTCATTTCAAGATATCTTAAATTGAAGCCTCCATTCAACTCAATGGAAAATCTGACGTCATTTTGACTAGTCAGAATGTAATTAGAGATATCTCAAATAGGAATTTTGACTAGTCAGAATGTAATTCAAGATATCTTAAATAGCTATTATGACTAGTCATAATTCAATTTCAGATATCTGGAATTGAAGTGCCCTGAATCCGATTTAATGTTAAAAGGGCTTGCCATAGATCTGTTTAGTTCACCGGTAGAACGTTGTCAAAGCTGGCTGACTGAATAAAGTTAGAGAAAAAAAAATCTGCAGCACGCAGCCGCTGCGTGTTTGGCTGAAACAGAGCGAGGAGGGAGGCGGAAGTAGAACAGAGACGTGTTTTCAAAGTCTGTTTTACAAATGAGCGACGCAGAGAAAACTCCTCCAAAGTGTGGGAGCACCTGACGCTTCATAAAGATAAAAAACTTCAACATGCAGCTTTAAAAAGTGACGACGCGACACGAGAGAACCACGCGGATGAAACATAAACATGACGGACTTCACCACGATGAAGGAAGAGGTAAGTCTCTACATTAAACCACATTTGTACTGTTTCAAAGTGAGAAAACATAATGTCAGTGTCTGGTAGCTGAAGCTGCTGCTTGTTTCTTAGCTGTGACAGAGAATGTGTGTGTATCTATTTTTAAATGTAATGGTACAAGCAGTGTTTAAATGTGATTTATAAATAAATTAACACAAAGATGGTGATAATTTAATGATTTAGCTTCAACTTTTAATTTGCTGGCAAAGTCTGAAGACACTGCATTGTATGGAAGTATGAATTGCATTTAAACAGGAATTACAGTAATTTATTTCATCTACTCAAGTGTGTGTACCGGTAATTAGTATTTTGTGTGTGTGTGTGTGTGTGTGTGTGTTTAACCTAGCACTGTAAGTGAAACAAGGTATTTCTTGAGTTGCTGTAAATTATGCTATAATACATATAAACTCTCTCATTCCAGAAAACAACAACAAACGATGACAGCCTTCATGATGGACAGACATCATGCACACCACAGCAAGCAGCAGAGACTGAAAGAGCCTTACATGAACATCACTGACATGAGGCCTCCGTCGATGGTTGAAGACGAAGGCTTCACTGCCATGATGCCCACTTTTAACCCAGGTTACAATGATCCACACTTGTAATGGTAAATGGACTGTACCGTACTTATATAGCACCTTTCTATCTAATTGATACTCAAAGTGCTTTAAAGCACTACATGTCCTCATTTACCCATTCATACAGCACTCTACTAGATTACAAAGCTACTCGTATTTTCCGGTGTATAGGTCACACCTTTTTATGGTTTTTTCAAGGCCTGCGACCTATACACCGGTGCGACCTATATATGGCTTGTTATCACTTTCGGCTAAACAAATTTTTAAATCCAGCTCATTTCACAATTACGTTCATTTATTAAGGAAAAGTTCAGCTCAGACACATATTTGCTATAATTTTTATCAAACAAATAATTGTTTTTAAGTGTTAATCTTCTTAAAAGCCTTGCTGTGTACTCCTGTGGCAGACATTTGCAGCAGAGCTAAACGTAGGTGCGACCTATACACCGGTGCGACCTATCTAGGGTTTTTTCCAATCTATTGGTGATAATTGGACACTGCGACCTATACACCGGTGCGACCTATACACCAGAAAATACGGTAGTTGAACAAATCATTCTAAAGAGACTAATCAGAGCTTTAGCTCACATTCATACACCAATGAGGCACACATGGGGTTCAGTGTCTTGCCCATGGACACTTAGGCATGTGACTGCTGGTGGATTCCAACCCCCAACTCTTGCATTGGAGGAAAACTGCCCTAACAACTCAGCCACAGCTGCCCCATCCAGGTTAAAACAATCCACACCTTTAATCCAGGTTACACTTGTCCCTCAAAAACACATTTTACAAAGTACGGTAGCTACATATTGTGCAGGTATAAAGCATAAATTTATATATATGTTTGTGTACATTTATTTTTTATTGAAGCTATTTGACTAACTTTATTTTTTAATTATTCAATATTTTACTAACAGAACAGTCAAGTAGCAACCTGTTTTTTGTGCGATTTGATATGTCAGTCAAATTTTGGAATAAAGAGGTGATAATTAAAACTGGTTTCTGTTTTTTTTGCCGATTCATTGATGAATCGAAAAAATAATCGACTTATTAATCGATTATTGAAATAATCGTTAGTTGCAGCCCTGCATTTTACATGTAACATATTATACAGATAAGCAGCACATTAGCATGAAACACCACTGTTTGGGAACGTTATGGCTTTCTTGTTAAAAGCCTAGCGCAAATCCTCAGCTGTGTGTGTGGACGTTGTTTCACAAAACCGGATCTGCAGTAGCAACACGTCTTAACGTGAACACGCTTGAAACTACGTCATCGGAATGTGACCGAAGAAACAGCAGCTGTTGCTGAAATAGCGCTAACAGTAGCTGCATTAAAACTACTTCATCAGGTAAATAAGAGCGGTCCAGAGCAATAACACAAACTGTATGAGTTTTTAAATCTCTGAATCTAAGTCTGAATGTTGTTATATGCACAGGCTTTAAAGTTATTGATCCTCGCTATGAGACATTCATCACGTCAACACTTAAGTCAAAAAGTTCAGCTCTTTATGAAAAAACTAAAACCGATGGTGTCAACAAGCCCTGGAGCAGATTAAAGCTCTGCACTGATGATGAGTGAGAGATTCAACTGTTCAAGAGGTATTGTTCTTTTATTATTATTATCTAAATAATCATTTTATTTAAAATCATAATCTTATTAACTTATTTTTATTTACCTCTTTGTGTTTTATTTCCAGTCTGGGACAGAGGTAGCAGCTCTGTCCTTCCACTTCAGGGAAATCCACCAGAGAAATCCACCAGAGATCACCTGCAGCTAAGAAGTGTGTGATGACTGAACTGAACTCTGAACTGTTCCAGGACCTGTCCCACTTGGAGGAGCAGGTCCAAGAAGAGGTTGTGAGTACAGTAATGTGGACAAATACAGCCACACTGCTGCTACTGGACTAAAACTTGATTAGTTAGATTGTAAACAGTCTGCTGCTGCTTATTGTTCTGGTTCTGACTGTTGTTGTATTCCTTCAAACATGCAGTTGTCACTCCGTTATTGAAGAAACCTGGCCTTGACCCTTCCGCCTGCGCAAATTACAGACCAATATCAAGACTCACCTTTCTGTCCAAAATCCTCGAAAAACTTTTTTCTATTCAGTTAAATCAGTTCTTAACTGAAAACAAAGTCTTTGAGGTTTTTCAGTCCGGTTTCAAACAGCTTCACAGCACGGAAACAGCTTTGGTCAGGGTTTTCAATGATATTCTTGTATCAAATGACTCTGGTCAGTTTGTGGTACTTGTACTCCTTGACCTTACCGCTGCTTTTGATACCGTCGACCACAGTATCCTCTTATCTCGGCTCGAACACTGGGTCGGGATCACAGGTGCTGCATTAGACTGGTTCCGCTCATACCTCGCTGACAGAAGTTTCTGTGTTAAGGTCGGGAACAGTGTATCCCCTTCAATGTCTCTTTCCTGCGGGGTCCCACAAGGCTCTATTCTCGGTCCACTTCTTTTCACGCTCTACATGCTCCCACTGGGGACCATCCTAAGAAAACATGGAATTTCGTTCCACTGTTACGCAGATGATTGCCAGATATATCTGCCACTGAAACCAGCAAATACAGGCTCCCTCCACTCTCTCCTAAAGTGTCTGGACGACATTAAGACTTGGATGGCTTCAAACTTCCTAAGTTTTAATGACCAGAAGACTGAAGTCATCATCTTCAGCCCTAGCTCAGCTGCCGCCTCTGATCACATAAACTTGGACTCCCTCCAGCCCTATCTCAAACACTCTGTAAAAAATCTTGGGATGGTTTTCGACTCGGACCTTAAGTTCGATAAACAAATCAGCTCCGTTCTCCAGAAGAGCTTCTTCCAACTGCGGCAGGTAGCTAAGCTAAAGCCGGTGCTGTCCAGACCTGATCTTGAGACCCTAATCCATGCGTTCATCACAACCCGCCTGGATTATTGTAATGCACTGTATGCTGGGATCAGCCAGGCCTCCTTTACACGCCTTCAGCTCGTGCAAAATGCAGCAGCTCGGCTTTTAACCGGTACACGTAGGTATGAGCACATCACACCTGTTCTCTCCTCCCTGCACTGGCTCCCCGTGCGAACTCGAGTCGACTTTAAAATCCTGTTGTTGACCTACAAATGCCTAAATGGCCTCGCTCCCCTCTACCTCTCCGAGCTGCTGGAACCATATGTTCCATCGCGGGCCCTGAGATCATCTGATCAGATGCTCTTGGCGGTCCCAAAAACACGTCTGAAGCTCCGTGGAGATCGAGCGTTTTCAGTCACCGCCCCCAAACTCTGGAACAACCTCCCCCCCAACATTAGACAGGCCTCCTCCCTTCTCATGTTCAAATCCCTGTTAAAAACCCATCTGTTCTCTCTGGTGTTTCATACTGTGTGAGCTGTCGTAGTGTATATATATATTTTTTTTTTACTGTGTTTTTTTCATTTTAATTTGTTCTTATACATTTTTATGTACTTTTACTACTGTTAATATCATAATTGTTACTATTGGTGTGTGTTACTGTTTCTGTACATTTTTAAACTTTTATGCTGTGTGTGTGAAGCACCTTGATAACAGTTTATCTGTTTTAAGCTGTGCTATAGAAATAAAATTGACTTGACTTGACATTTTTATTATTGTTAATATAGTTTATTTATTGTAGAGTGCTGTTTATTTAAAATATCATCCAAATGGGTCACTTTTATTTATTACTACAATACAATACAAACATATTTTTGGCATATTTTCAAAATAAACATTTTGTAAGTCTTTATTTTGTCTTTTTTTTGTATTGTACCGAAAATAAACCGAACCGAGCCCTCCTTGTAATTGAACCGAACCGAAATGTGATTGTAGCGTACCGTTACACCCCTATTAAAAAAGTATTAAAAGGTATTAAATTCAAGAATTTCTGTATATACCCTGTCTCTATGTTCAGTTGTTGAAGTGTAACTGATCAAAAAGTACATTTCTGCTCTGTGCTGCAGAGCTGAAGTTGTGTGACATCCTTTGATGTCCTGCTGCACTTGTCTTCTCTACAATTTAAATTTAAATACTGTAATATTTTAAATAAACAATCCATGCTGTAGGGATTGTTGATTTAAAATATTACAGTATTTGAATTTAAATTGTTTATTTAAGGAGGAAGATTGGGAGTGACAGATGATGGGTGTGATTACAACCTGGCCCGTCCTGACAAAGTTTACTGAACTTGAACTGAACTTGAACTTGGACTACTGTATCTCTACTTCACGGTTTTTAACTTATCACGGGTGGACGTGGTCCCAGACACCCGCGATAAGGGAATACTATAGAATAATTAAAAAAAGTGTCATCTAAAGAAAATATTTACAATTTTAGTTTTAAAAAAATTATTTGAAGTATCGTAATTTCCAGACTATAAGCCGCTACTTTTTTCACAATAATCTGCTTTAATCTGCTTTGACCGCAGTGGCTTATGCAAGGCTTATGCAATGCTTATGCAATGCTTATGCTATGTTATAGATTTGTTTTGTTGATGGGCTAACGAGCTTCATGCCACCAAAACATTTCACTTCGTCACTCCCAGGCACTCACATAGCTATTTGAGAGCACACAGAAAGTTCTCTGGGGAGGGAGGGAGGTTGCGACAGTAGTTTCAGTCTTCAGTTGCTCAGACTCAGGAGAAATTTGTAGTCAGCCTGTCCAAGGCTGCTTGGGAAGTCTGATTAGATTAGCATGAATTATCTTCAGGTCAGGCTCACAGTGTACTTTCCTGTAGCCTTGAGTCCAGATGGGCATCCAAAATCCAATACGCTCCAAATTGTGGGAAGCTTTCACCGACTCGAGCTATGAGTCCTCCTCCCCCAGATGTGACCCTCCTTGCCGCATACGAGCCCCAAACCTTACCGGTGGTCTGCGGTCTTCAATGGCCACCTCCACTTTGCGGTTCAACTCATAAAGCAGCTGATTCATGAAGGTCACAGCTCGGATCACACTCTCGGTTTGAGAAGGGAGGAAGTCTTCCTAATTTTCCAATAGAAGAGAACTTCACACAAGCCAAAAAAGCAGAGCACCTGCTATCATAAATCCAATTATGAATAAATCTTCCACATCTTCGACAGACAGAACAGTCATGCATAACATCTTCCACTCCCCCCAGGAATCCATGATATAGCCTGCCGGATGGGTCTGCAATGGGCAAGCTGGTTCCCCCGGACCTGATCGTTTTGTAGAAAAAATCTTATCAATAGAGTTGATAGCCCACAAAACTAGATCCATCTTCAATTTGCGTTCGAGCGAGCACTGAAAAACTGCAGACATAGACAAAGTAGCCAAGCAGGGAAAGGAAAGTTGCGGAGGGAGAGACATGAGCTGCAGCTTCGATCAGTGCGCAGGAGAAAAAAAAAAAGTATAAATTGTGCTGTGCCTTTTTGATCGGGGCTCTTTGTATAAAGCAAGAGCCTTCGAACGCATGTTTTTAATTGCCTTAGAATAAAAATAGTAAAAGATCGATCTTTTCCTTTATTTATTTATTTATCATTATTATTATTATTATTTATATTTATATATATTTATACAAATTATGTTAAATAAGTTGAAACTGTTGTGGAAATTTTACCAAAACAGTGAGATGAGTTGAATGCAAAATAAAGGAAAAGATTGATCTTTTACTATTTTATTTGAAGGCAATTAAAAACATGCGTTTGAAGGCTCTTGCTTTATACAAAGAGCCCCGATCAAAAAGGCACAGCACAATTTATACAGTCAAACAAGCCTACCTGGTCACTAATCTTAGAACTCTGGACTTTTAGGATAGGTTCCTTCTGATGTCAGCTGCCATGTATTTGCACAAGTGGGTCTTTTTCCTTTTAGTAGAGACAAGTGGAGAGAAAGAAACTTACAGATATTGATTTTAAGGTTTAATACATTCAAACGTACGTTTAGAAGTTTTAACAGATTAGAAAACAGTGACCATTGTTCTTCACAAGATGCTCTTAGAAAACAGTGACCATTGTTCTTCGCAAGATGCTCTAAGGGAAAAGGTCAGTTAAAATAACATCACATACAAATATGCAAGTCATAAGTAGTTTGTCTGCCAAAGCTTTATGTGTTTTATTTCCCCAACAAAAACAAGCCAGTTCAGCATAATTGCAATGGATAGTATTTTAAAAATATATATACCGGTAACTATAATGTCTTTGAAAAGTTCTCAGTGTTTTTTGGTTAAATATTCATGCTAGCTCAAATTCTTTAAAAAACTAATTTATTTTAAATTTAATATGAACAAAACGTACAATGTTTCCGGGACGTTTTAAAAAGAAGAACATGGTGCATTCTTATAACTGATATCTGGGGGTGAAGAATGTTCATTCTCAATAGTCCAGGTATCAAATCCGCTCATTCTCAATCAGTTCATCTGGACAGTTTCTTTTTAGTAGAAACGTTTCACCCTCACTCCAGAGGGCTTCGTCAGTCAGAGTAGTCCCAAGCACACTGAAGTTACCCCACCAAGTAAACAACTTAAGTGGACCAACCAGTTTGCTGTAGCCAAGATGGTTTCTGGGGGCTGTCCTGTCCCTCGTCGACTCCTCCCAGGCAGGCAGACATGTCCAAAGTGGTTCAAGACAAGAAAGTTCATTCTCAATAGTCCAGGTATCAAATCCGCTCATTCTCAATCAGTTCATCTGGACAGTTTCTTTTTAGTAGAAACGTTTCACCCTCACTCCAGAGGGCTTCGTCAGTCAGAGTAGTCCCAAGCACACTGAAGTTACCCCACCAAGTAAACAACTTAAGTGGACCAACCAGTTTGCTGTAGCCAAGATGGTTTCTGGGGGCTGTCCTGT
Organism: Garcialebias charrua; assembly: GCA_038048925.1. Taxonomy (NCBI): domain Eukaryota; kingdom Metazoa; phylum Chordata; class Actinopteri; order Cyprinodontiformes; family Rivulidae; genus Garcialebias; species Garcialebias charrua. The sequence continues at coordinate 25,244 of JBBPBX010034498.1, forward strand.
CCCTCGTCGACTCCTCCCAGGCAGGCAGACATGTCCAAATCTTGGCTACAGCAAACTGGTTGGTCCACTTAAGTTGTTTACTTGGTGGGGTAACTTCAGTGTGCTTGGGACTACTCTGACTGACGAAGCCCTCTGGAGTGAGGGTGAAACGTTTCTACTAAAAAGAAACTGTCCAGATGAACTGATTGAGAATGAGCGGATTTGATACCTGGACTATTGAGAATGAACTTTCTTGTCTTGAACCACTTTGGACATGTCTGCCTGCCTGGGAGGAGTCGACGAGGGACAGGACAGCCCCCAGAAACCATCTTGGCTACAGCAAACTGGTTGGTCCACTTAAGTTGTTTACTTGGTGGGGTAACTTCAGTGTGCTTTGGACTACTCTGACTGACGAAGCCCTCTGGAGTGAGGGTGAAACGTTTCTACTAAAAAGAAACTGTCCAGATGAACTGATTGAGAATGAGCGGATATCTGGGGGCGTTCATCTGTCAGTGTGATGTGAGACTAGTCTTTAAAACAAACAGTTTGGTTTTAATAAAAATGGAAACTGTTAACTGTAAAATAAAACAGCTAAATTTATGAGGCCTAAATTTTGAACTTCCACATCAGATCTTGGTGAAAATTGGTCTGTAACATCTGGAGGTGTTAAACAGTCTGAAGAGAGACTGGTCTCTGGAGAATTAACAGTTTTGTGTTAGTATTATTGGAAACTTCAGGGAAAACAAATTGACATTTTCACATCATGAACAAACAAATGACCACACAAAACAGTGACAAAAGTAAAAAAATATGGATCCATATTCCCAGGTGGACATTAAAAAATATTTTATAACATAGCAAGAATGATGTCATTCACAACTTTTATTTAGAAAACATCTTACAAACGTTACTACCGTACTTCATAGTGTTTGTGTGCACAGCAAAACCGTCATTTTGGAATTGGAGGCTGCTTGACGACAGTGTTTTACTGCGTGACGTTCTCAGAGTTGTGGCAGGAGCTACCTGTCAGACCACCACCAACCACACGTTTTTTTTTCAGTTACAGATGAAGTTCGTGTTAATAAATGGTGTTAAGCTGAGAAGAGTTCCTGGGTGAGCGGTTCATCTGTTCTCTGACATCAAATCAAACATCGGGGTTACACAGGTATGTATTTATTTACTGCAGTCTTAAAGCTGCAGTATGTAGCTTTTTTTATGAACATATTTCTTCACTCTGTCACTACCTCCTGACAGACTGATGTTAGCCAGGTAATCTCTGAAAAAAATTTAAAAAAAATATTGTCCCCTTGCTTCTCCAGGTGGTAAATAAGCATTTCTAAAAAGAAAAGGTGACCCGCCATTTTCCAGCCAATAAAAACAGAGTTTGTAACCAGCCAATAAAAACAGAGCTTGAATTTGAATCAGCCAATAAAAACAGAGCTTGAATTTGAAATTCAACAGACCACAAGGGGGCAGAGCCACATATGGCTCTGAGGGGGAGGGATCAGAATGCTTTGCCTGTTGAAAATATTTCTAACTGCTGCAGTTCTACAGAAACTGCATACTGAACCTTTAAGTGAAGTGTGGAGCTAAGCTGTGCTAGGAACCGTTTGGATCCTACGTTAAGCTGTCCACGTATCGGACTTGTTGAAATAAATCTTGCTCTTCTTCACAGCTTGTTACGGCATCACGTTTTGTTCCAATTCAACTGGAAAATTCATTCCTCTACACCAAAATATCCAGGAATACAGAAATAGAAACTTTCTGGTATAAATATTGGTTGACAACTCATCAGAACAGTCATTTCAATACTGTCCACTTATGAAAATGCTCTAACAAACAAAAACTCATGTCATCAACAAGTTTCATTCAAAAGAATATTGTAAGCAGTTTTACTGTGTTATATATATTAGGGGTGTAACGGTACGCTAAAATCACATTTCGGTTCGGTTCAATTACAAGGAGGGCTCGGTTCGGTTTATTTTCGGTTTATTTTCGGTACAAAAAAAAAAGACAAAATAAAGACTTACAAAATGTTTATTTTGAAAATATGCCAAAAATATGTTTGTATTGTATTGTAGTAATAAATAAAAGTGACCCATTTGGATGATATTTTAAATAAACAGCACTCTACAATAAATAAATTATATTAAAAATAATAAAAATCTTAATGAATACAATAACAGTCAGAACCAGAACAATAAGCAGCAACAGACTGTTTACAATCTTAACTAATAAAGTTTTTGTCCAGTAGCACCAGTGTGGCTGTATTTGTCCTCATTACTCACAACCTCTTCTTGGTGGGACTGGTCCTGGAACAGTTCCAGAGTTCAATTCAGTCATCACACACTTCTTAGCTGCAGCAGGTGATCTCTGGTGGATTTCCCTGAAGTGGAAGGAGAGCAGCTACCTCTGTAACTGGAAATACTGGAAATAAAACACAGAGGTAAAAAAATAAGTTAATAAGATTATAATTTTAAATAATAATAAATTATAAATAATAATTATAATAAAATAACAATACCTCTTGAACGGTTGAATATCTCACTCATCATCAGGGCAGGGTTTAAATCAGCTCCAGGACTTGTTGACCATCAGTTTTAGTTTTTTCATAAAGAGCTGAACTTTTTGACTTAAGTGTTGACGTGATGGATGTCTCATAGCAAGGATCAACTGTGCATTAAAAACTTTCAGACTTAGATTCAGAGCTTTAAAAACTCATACAGTTTGTGTTATTGATCTGGACCCATCTAAATTACCTGATGAAGTTGTTTAAATGCAGCTGTGTTGTTAGCGCACTTTGTAGAAGTTGTTTAAATGCAGCTGTGTGGTTAGCGTACTTTGTAACAGCTCGTTCACGTTCTGATGACGTAGTTTCCAGCGCGTTCACGTTAGACGTGTTGCTGCTGCAGATCCAGTCTTCATGAAAAAACGTCCACACACACAGCTTTGTGCGCTCGTCTTTTAACAAGAAAACCATAACGTTAACAAACAGGAAACCGCAGCGAGAAGCTAACGGCTAATGCTGCGCGTGCTGCGAGATAATAGCTCCGTGCTGAAACGCGCCCAGGAAATTTTGTTCCGCGGCGCACATATTAACATTCAATGAGTGAAAAAATAACCGTTTCGGTACAGCACGTTCGGTTCGGTCCACCTCCGTACCTTTTCGGTTCGGTACACCAACTACAACCGTTACATGCCTAATATATATATATATATATACCGTATTCTCCGGATTAAAATACGCTCCTGTGTATAACACGCTTTGTCCAGTTATTGTAAATATATTGGAAAAATCTGTAAATAACACGCTTCGGAGTATAACGTGCATCTATTATGCGTCACCGCTACGCGATGCGTCAGCGCCTCATTTGCCCTGCTTAAAATGTCGGCAACAGAAGCGAGCCAGCAGGAAGGACTTTACTAGATTAAAACGGTAAAAACAATTATTTATTTGCTGACTTTATAGCACAAGGTTTCCTGGCTTAACCGTTCCTTAATCAATTCACGAAATGGTCAAATCTGCTGGATTAAAAAAAGTAGTTTGCCATTTCATGCGCGCTGGTGGAACGGCTTTATTTCTTTAAATTTAGCTAAATAAACGCTTAAAAAAATATATTTCTTAGCTGGCTTTATAGCACAAGGGTTCCTGACCTTAACCGTTCCTTAATGAATTCACGAAATGGTAAAATCTGCTGGATTAAAAAAAATAGTTCGCCATTTCATGCGCGCTGGTGGGACGGCTTTATTTCTTTAAATTTAGCTAAATAAACGCTTAAAAAATATATATTTCTTAGCTGGCTTTATCCACAGTATTCCTACGCCCCATGATGCTTTGCGCGAAATGTGCACACAACTTCCGGTTGACCAGAAACACCGTTTGTTTACATGCGAGTAATACAGTTGAAGACAGTCCAAACTTTGTTGTTTTAGTTCATTAAAAATGTGGGAACACCACTCGTTTCGTTAAAAGAGGAGTGACAAATAAAAAGAAATTACAGATGTAGCAGACAAAATTTAAAACTACATAAATAGCGAACGCGTTTGCTCCGGCCTCTCGGCTAAGGTTTGTTAGCAGCTAACTCGGCTAAAAGTCACAGTCGCGTCTGAGATCTATCGTTTTAAGACAGTAAATCTTCCAAAACTCTCATTAATAAACCCTCCCTGAATAAAAAGATGTTACCTGATCGCGCAGACATAATTTAAAACTACATAAATAGCGAACGCGTTTGCTCCGGCCTCTCGGCTAAGGTTTATTAGCAGCTAACTCGGCTAAAGATACCGGCGCGTCTGAGATCTATCGTTTTAAGACAATAAATCTTCCAAAACTCTCATTAATAAACCCTCCCTGAATAAAAAGATGTTACCTGATCGCGCAGACATAATTTAAAACTACATAAATAGCGAACGTGTTTGCTCCGGCCTCTCGGCTAAGGTTTATTAGCAGCTAACTCGGCTAAAGATACCGGCGCGTCTGAGATCTATCGTTTTAAGACAATAAATCTTCCAAAACTCTCATTAATAAACCCTCCCTGAATAAAAAGATGTTACCTGATCGCGCAGACATAATTTAAAACTACATAAATAGCGAACGTGTTTGCTCCGGCCTCTCGGCTAAGGTTTATTAGCAGCTAACTCGGCTAAAGATACCGGTCGCGCCTGACATACATCATTTTAAGACAGTAAATCATCCAAAACTCTCATTAATAAACCCTCCCTGAATAAAAAGAAATTACAGATGTTACCTGATCGCACAGACACAGCCATAGAGAAGGATGCAGGAACACTCTTTCTTTGTTTTGGGTCCGTGTTGAAAACACTGTTGTTTTAGCCAAAGATTTAGCTTGGTCCGGTTGTTGGTGCAGCCGCGAACAGCACAGCAGGTACCTGAACCCCGGTAGGACATTTCAGTAAACGTTCCGTTTAAACAAAAGCTGTGTTTGCTCCGATAAAATGAATGAAAATAACTTTCAAAAACACCCGCGATCCATACTCCACCTATGGAATACAGGCACTTCCGGTGTCGGACAGGAAGTACAATGCACATTCGCTTCTACAGAGACACCTCCAAGAATACTGTGGATAGCACAAGGGTTCCTGACCTTAACCGTTCCTTAATCAATTCACGAAATGGTCAAATCTGCTGAATTTAAATTGTTTCAGTTTGACGTCTTCCAAACAGTCTCGGACGCTATGGAAATAAATTATAAATAAATCGAATTTTATCTCAAATGTCTTCTACAGGTCAACAGCTTGTAAATTAAACCCATATAATTACACAATGTAAGCAGAAAAAATATCTTCCGAGTGGTTTATGATTTATAACAATATAAACGGAAATCTTGCTAAAAAAAACAGCTAACAGTGGCTACATCCAGAGCAGGAGGCCGGGCAGCAACAGAGTCAGTCCGACCAGAGGAGGCTTTTCGAACACATGAGCTAGAGACGGTCGGTGTACTCCTCTGGAAGTGTCCCCCTAGCGGACAAAAGTGGTACTGCACAATTTTTTGCCCAAAATGAAAAACTGCGATATCAGAGCCAAAAATGGGTCTAAAAATATGGGGAAAAATCCATAAATAACACGCTTCAGAGTATAACACGCAGGGCATTCAAATGAGTAAAAAAACTGCGTGTTATATACCGACGAATACGGTATATACCAGTACATGCACGGAATGTCATAAGAACTTCTGTAACTGACTAGGAAATAACAGTTTCATTTTTACAAAGAAAGTTTCGTCCTTCAGATTATGAACTCTTGTTTGCCACAGGTATTGAGACATTCAGGCACTTTGTCAAACTCTGTTCTGGTGTTTTGGAATCATGACAGGATGCATCCATGCAGCCTTCATGAATTATAATTCCATGGACAGAGGGTGGGAGTGTGTTCAGGCTGGGGAGTTTTACAAGAATGATGAAGACTGTTGCTCCTTGGATACAAAGTGTAATGGCATAAGGACTTACCGTACTTTTATTTTAAAGTAAAAAAACTAAAATGTTGAATAAATACTAAATATGCACCATATGTTGAACTTATGGTGGGATGAAATTATGTACACCAGATCCCAGTTACAGATAACAATAAAATGTAAAAGAAAAACGGTAATAAGATGTCAGAGAGAGTCAGAGAGAATTTATTGTCATTTGCACCGCATGTAGTACATGTGTTGAAAACGAGATTATGTACACAGGGTCCCAGTTACATCCAACAACAAATGCAAGAGAAAAACAATAATAACATCTAGGATTAACTAAGAGAGACATCAGCTAGTAATACACTAAGCCCTAATGTAGTAGAAAAACATCATTATAAACAGCAGCACGAACATGAGCAGATGGTCACAGATGAACGCAGCAACAAGAAACAGATCAGTATCAGTATGATGTGACATTTTGCAGTGTTTATTCTTATTATTTATTTATTCATGAGTCTGACAGCCTCAGGGTAGAAGCTGTTTCTCAGTCTAGTGGTTCTACATTTGATGCTCCTCAACCTCCGTCCCGAGGGGAGTGGTGCAAAGAGTGAGTGTGCTGGGTGAGTGAGGTCTTTCATGATGCAGGTGGCTCTTTTTCTGCATCTGGAGGTGTAAATGTCTGTGATGGTGGGGAGACTGACTCCCACAGACTTCTGTGCAGCCTTCACCACTCTCTGCAGAGCTTTTCTCTCTGCAACTGTGCAGCCTCCATGCCACACGTTGATGCTGGAGCACAGGACGCTCTCCACTGCACACCTGTAGAACGAGGTGAGGACTGGGCTTCTCAGACCGGCTCGTCTCAGCCGTCTGAGGAAGTAGAGTCTCTGATGACCTTTCTTGATCAGGCTGGTGGTGTTGTTGCTCCAGCTGAGGTTATCATTCATGTGTACACCCAGGTATTTGTAGCTGGAGACCACCTCCACCGCAGATCCACCTATATACAGTGGGGTGTGGGTGTGTTTGTTCCTTCTGAAGTCCACAATCATCTCCTTCGTCTTCTTCACATTCATGTGAAGGTTGTTCTCTTTGCACCAGCTCTCCAGATGTTCCACCTCCTGTCTGTAGCTGGATTCATCATTATCTGTGATGCATCCCACCACAGCTGTATCATCTGCAAACTTAACAATATGACAGCCTGGATGTGTGGCTGTACAATCATATGTGAGCAGAGTGAACAGAAGAGGGCTCAGCACACATCCCTGAGGAGAGCCAGTGCTGAGGGTGATGGTGGAGGAGGAGAAGTTGTGGATCTTCACGGACTGTGGTCTGTCTGTTAAGAAGTCTAGTACCCAGTTACAAATAGAGGGGCTTAGTCCAAGTGTGGATAGTTTGTCTATCAGAGTTTGGGGGATCATGGTGTTGAAGGCAGATGTGAAGTCCACAAAGAGCAGACGCACGTATGAG
>JBBPBX010034499.1:0-11192 GCA_038048925.1 Garcialebias charrua
GCCTCTCGCACAGTGATGGCTGGACATGGACATCTTTGACCCCCGTGACTCTTAAAGGACGAAGTGGGTAAAGAAGATGATGGATGAATTAATTATTTGTTCCTAGATTTTTCTTTTATTGTTTTAGAAAAGTCCAGGCAACTAAGCTAACCTAATACTGTACTGGTAATTAAAGTTACAGAATTTAATGCATTCCTGTATAATTTGTTCCTATTTTTGGTATGAATATGAAATGATGCAAAAAAATTGATACAGTACAGAACCTAAAATAAATGTTCTATTTGTTTACATTGTTGTTTATTCTTTTCAGCTTGTCAGTTACAAAACTGAAACTAAATTTATGACCATTTTAATAGAAAAATCATTTCTGAATCAAAAATTGTTTCTGAATCGAAAAATCGATTTTGAATCGAATCGTGACACCAAAAATCGGAATTGAATCGATTCTCCAGACACTGGGAGATTCGCACCCCTACGCCATATTAGTCTAGGGCCCTCTCTGGTAGTGTTCAATATTTTCCATGTCAGAATGACTGAAATGGTCAGATCTCAACCAAAAATTGTGTTTTAAATATGAAAAAACAGAAATACGTCACTTCACTGTTTAAGTCACATGCATGCTAATTTATGCAAAAAACTATACAGTAGGTGGTTGAACTCATTTTCCTCAGTGTTTGTTTTAAATGTTAAAAATACTGTAGTTGTCGTAATTTTGTCAGAGTCAGAGTCAGAGTCAGAGAGAATTTATTGTCATTTGCACCGCATGTAGTACATGTGTTGAAAACGAGATTATGTACACAGGGTCCCAGTTACATCCAACAACAAATGCAAGAGAAATACAATAATAACATCTAGGATTAACTAAGAGAGACATCACATCAGCTAGTAATACACTAAGCCCTAATGTAGTAGAAAAACATCATTATAAACAGCAGCACGAACATGAGCAGATGGTCACAGATGAACGCAGCAACAAGAAACAGATGGTCACAGATGAACGCAGCAACAAGAAACAGATCAGTACAGTATCAGTATGATGTGACATTTTGCAGTGTTTATTCTTATTATTTATTTATTCATGAGTCTGACAGCCTCAGGGTAGAAGCTGTTTCTCAGTCTAGTGGTTCTACATTTGATGCTCCTCAACCTCCGTCCCGAGGGGAGTGGTGCAAAGAGTGAGTGTGCTGGGTGAGTGAGGTCTTTCATGATGCAGGTGGCTCTTTTTCTGCATCTGGAGGTGTAAATGTCTGTGATGGTGGGGAGACTGACTCCCACAGACTTCTGTGCAGCCTTCACCACTCTCTGCAGAGCTTTTCTCTCTGCAACTGTGCAGCCTCCATGCCACACGTTGATGCTGGAGCACAGGACGCTCTCCACTGCACACCTGTAGAACGAGGTGAGGACTGGGCTTCTCAGACCGGCTCGTCTCAGCCGTCTGAGGAAGTAGAGTCTCTGATGACCTTTCTTGATCAGGCTGGTGGTGTTATTGCTCCAGCTGAGGTTATCATTCAAGTGTACACCCAGGTATTTGTAGCTGGAGACCACCTCCACCGCAGATCCACCTATATACAGTGGGGTGTGGGTGTGTTTGTTCCTTCTGAAGTCCACAATCATCTCCTTCGTCTTCTTCACATTCATGTGAAGGTTGTTCTCTTGTTGGTGTTGTCCCATACTTTATGAGCAATGTTCTTGTTATAGCTTTTTAAAATCTATTTTAAATGTCACACAACCATATTTTTAAGCTGCCTTTTATTTATATTTGCTAAAAATAATAATATTTTTCTTACTGAGATAGCTGAGTTTGGCTTGCAGTTAAATTATTTTTTGTGTCAAAACCCACCTTTTTTATTAATCTGTCAAGAGTTTGTTTTGCAACATCTAATCAAAACAAGAAGTAAACACATGCACATCGTCCTGCAGAAATATTGCTTTAGTTATTTGTGTTGGCAATTTATTAAAAAGCAGATTACAATAATCATTTCTGCAAGCAGTATTCATTTATTACTCCCCACTCTCTTGGTGGCAGAAACAGATGTGTAACTTTGCAAAGGAAGTAATTTTGATTAATGTTCTTGTCTCCGTGTTCATGCCAGTTCGGGTCTGTCGCCTCTCTACACCCCCGTGGCATTTTGTGGAGCTCCTCTGGGTCCAAACCAGAAAAGGATTCAGGATCTCAGTCTGAACAGCATGATTGGTAGGACTGCTCACAGTTATGAACATCCTTTATCTCCAAAGATAATTTGTTTTTCATGCTTATTGTTGAGATAAAACCCTCTCCATAAAATTAATGTTTGTTTTTTAAATGAAGGAAATGTGCTATTCTGACGAGGGAAGGACAGTTTTGTGTTTGTCAGAATGTACAACAGGCCTTGCTATATATATTTTTTATTTTGGCCTCAGGGCTCCTTTTGAGTTTCTGCTTTAATGTGTGACTGCCGGCTTCTCCTTCGTGCACCTCAGAGTCTAATGCTGTTCCCCAGTCTGAGCACCTCTGCTCAGCCTCAGAGTGAAAATGCCCTCTCTCTATCCATCTGTTTGTGCATCTTGTGGCTTCCATGATGTGTGGCTACGTGTAAGACAAGTTCCTTTCAAAAATTTTGAACTTTGTCCACCCCCAAGGTTCTAAGAAAACAGCGAGTGAAGTGGGGCTTGTTTATTTAGCGCAGCTGTTAGCAACCATGAAGCTAAGCTAATCAGATCCACGCTATAAGTACGGTAGTTCCACACAAGGTTTACAAGTGGAGCACTCGTCATAAAAACAGTCTTCCTATAGAAACGCACAATGATGAAAACACATAACAAGTCAAGTCATCTTTATTTCTAGAGCACAGTTAAAACAGATAAACTGTTATCAAAGTGCTTCACAAACAACATCAAAGAGATTTTTAAAAAATTACAGAAACCGTAACACGCACTAATGGTAAAACTATGAAATTAACAGCAGTAAAAATATTACAAAAATGTATAAGAACAGCATTAAAATGAAAACACAGGATAAAATATATACACTAAGTCAGCTCACACAGTATGAAACGCCAGCGAGAAAATATGGGTTTTTAGCAGGGATTTGAACATGTGAAGGGAGGAGGCCTGCCTAATGTTGGGGAGCAGGTTGTTCCAAAGTTTGGGACAGATGGATAGAGAGGGCATCTTCACTCTGACACTAACACTTAACCTTAATTTTTTATCCTCTATTATTCACCATAAAGTTATCAAGTGTGTTACAAAAATACAAATTAAAGAAAGAAACGCCCTCCCTGTTCATTGTTTAAACAGTCAGTCACGTACTGTATGGTGAAGGTCTAATTACCATTGACCTCAGCAGAGTTTATTTTTTTTCTTTGTAGAGAAGTAAAGATTTCAGACAAACAATGCATTTCATTGAGGACGACAAAGATAAAGTTACTATCACTGATATATTTTACCTCTATGTTAGATTTATTGTTCTGGATAAAGTTTTACAAGGCAATAACCTATGCTAAATGTTTGCTCGCTAACTTGAGAGGCCGGTTGCTAATAGATTGAAGGATTGAAGATAATTTATTGTTGATCTAGATACGTTACCATAAACTTACCATGCTCTGTTCAGCAAAATATGCTACACCAGGGGTGTCAAACTCATTTTGATCTGGGGGCCGCATACAGCTTAATCTGATCTCAAGGGGGCCAGACCAGTATACTCATTCCAAAAGTCCACTTTTTTTCTTTGTATTAGTGCAAAGAATAAATAAATTATAAAAATATTTACATTAAATTAATTGTCCTTTTACACTTTTACTCAGTTTAACATTTAAGTGCATTACACATTAAAAAACTGATCAGTGATTGCACGTTTTAAAACATTTAGTCAAACTATTTTGTTAAATACCCTGATGCATGCTCAATAATCCAGGTAGAAAAATCTAAAAAAGCTAAGTCTGGTCCTCTGGACATTAAAAAAACAAAACAGTTTTGTTAAAACACTTTCCTGCATGTTGAAAATGCATCAAGCCCATCAAAATTTAGAAATGAATGAATTTTAAATCCATTTTCCACATCTAGGAAGCAATTGTGAACACATAAAATGAGTTTTGCAGTCAACAGGCACATCAGAAGCTCTGATGGTGAGTGGTGAGAGAAAAACTGCAAATTCTGTCTCGAGTTCACCTTTGTGAACGCCGACACGACTGCAGCTTTGTGCACTCGGCCCATCTTTTAAGACGTGTGCGTACTTTCAATCATATTGTATTGTGCCCTGTCAATAAAGATATATTCTATTCTTCTAAAGACCTGAAATCGTTTCTCAAACTCCCTCAGCAACCCTGAAATCTTGTTTTTGTACTGTTTCACATCAGGATGAACGCCTGCAGCGCACACGGACACAGGGAAAATGAGCAGAGTCTCTTGCTATCTGCTGCGTCTCCCATACTAAAACACAGTGCCGCTGGGTCCTAGAGGCAGCCGGTTTGAGTAGGACAACATAGGAACTGACTAAAACACAGCCCCTCTAGCGGACAACATAGGAACTGCATATTTTTAAGAAAATAGCGTTTATTCTTTTTTAAAATAATTCAAATTTATCTGCGGGCCGACTAAAAACCCCTGGCGGGCCGGATGTTTAACACCCCTGCGCTACACAGTATTGTCCTCTGCTTCAGCTCTGCTGAAAGTGAAACTTAAGTGAACAGCCATGACTTAAAAGTTGTCTTCATGCACCCTCTGCTGGATACTTTGTACAATTACGGCTGGTTCCAATATTTTATCGGTGAAAATTATAAGTGTTTATATCGGCGCATAATGGGACAATTATCACAGATACCGATAGGTCCCCAAATGCATTGGCCCTACTGATAAATCAGTCGGGCTCTAGTTTTTATACGCTTGTCGAATGTGGGATGTACTACGGTAAAGTCTCCACCCGTCTGTTCATAAACTTTTTCTTGTCCCGCCCCAAACCTCTGATCCCCTCAAGACAATTTAATGGTTTGATACACATTTATACCACCACTAGATGGCATGTCAAGAAAAAAATTGTTTCATCACCCCAGCACTAAGGGGTCAAGGTCACAAATCAAGGTCAAATGTTATACAAGGTCTTTCCTTGTCCGTATCATTGCTATAGATTGCTGTATCGCATTATAATAACTTGTTGATGGGTGTAAAATGTGCCATATGAGGTACTCTTGTTTCTATTCTCCCAAAACATTCATAAAGTAAAATTACTTTCCACACAGAGGGCAACAACAGCTTAAATCACAGCAGAACAGTTTGAATTGTGCCATTAAGGTATGCAATAAAGCATTATTTCCTGTTTAAGCTGCCAGGAATAGTGCTAATAAATTGGACTGTTTTGACTCATGTGAGTGTTTAGTACAATGCTGTTCCATTTATCAACCCATACTCATTACTGAAAAATTTTCATTAAAGGCCGTAAATGAAAATCTGATGCATCAGATCAAATGCACGTTTTTGTACCAGGATAAATAGAGACTGTAATTTATATTTCCTGTTGAATCCCTCTGGGTTGGTACCAGTGCATAATGAGAAAAGAGAAGAAGACATTCATTGTTTTTTAATGGCACTAAAAATCACATTTTATTGGATTATATCCATTTTTTATGTGCTCTGTTTAGGTCAAACGATCGCTGGTGAGACTCCTCCTCTGTCATCCATTCAGCAGGAAGTCCAGTTGAAGTTCCTGCTCACTGGACTCCTGTCCGGACTGCCACTGCCCCCATTTGCCATCCGCATGTGTCCGCCTCTCACCACCAAAAACATCAACCATTACCAACCACTGCTGGCTATTGGTGAGTTATAATTCACTGCGGACACATCCTCGAGCTGTTGTGAACTAATCTGTTTAGGTTCTACTTCAAAGACAGAAAAGATAATTGAAGTCACTTGAAATTCACATAAGTTATAAAATAAAATAAAAGTATATCTTGATCTAAATTATTTTGAGCATTTGTGGAAAGAGCTGAAACATCTGGAGAAGGAAACCAGAGACGGCTGGAGCAGTTTGATCATAAGGGGCGGAGCAGAATACCTGCAGTGCAGACAGCTGCAGAAGTCTCGTATTTTCAGAAATCACATGACTGCAGGGATTGGCTCAAAATGTTGTGCAACAAAACATTCGTTTAAAGCCCCACTGACATAATTTTTTAATTTTCATAAAATTGCTCAAAATATATATCTTTTATCATTTAAATATGTTCGTTTTTGCAAACAAAATGATAAATCACTTTAATTTTGCTTTAAAAGCGATTTTGAACTTCAAGCCGTGTTTAATCATGGGAAATCCGATTACACACGAACGCACCATCTGTGACGTAGTGTGCAGAGTGAGAGGCAGAGCTCTGGGCTTGTCACGGTGCGCGGGTGTGAGCAGCTCCACATGAAGGTAAGTCTGATACAGCATCAGACCTAAATTAGATCCTGTTGTTTCTTGTTCCATCACCCAAACTATTTTCTGCTTCCCAAAATGAAGACAAATAGCTCAAATCTTCACATAGATTGATAAATTTGTCGGGTTTTAAATTGTCCGCTATTAAAGAGACCAGAGCTCTGCCTCTCACTACGTCACAGATGGTGCGTTCGCGTGTAATCGGATTTCCCATGATTAAACACGGCTTGAAGTTCAAAATCACTTTTAAAGCAAAATTAAAGTGATTTATCATTTTGTTTGCAAAAACGAACATATTTAAATGATAAAATATATATATATTGAGCAATTTTATGAATAGTAAAAGAATCATGTCAGTGGACCTTTAAAGTACCATCCTTTTTCTCCAGAACGATTTCGTTAGTTGTTTTTATTCAGTTGAACCAAAAAGGTTTTAGTTGATTTTATTTGTAAATTTCTTATCATTAGTTTTCGTTGGTTTCAAGCAATTTTAATAATCAAAGTACTGTATGTTTTTCCGTTTTTAATGAAAGGGTCCAAATACATTTATTCTTGTCTGTAAATAAATGTAAATTGATAAATTTGATGGAAAGGTTATGAAACAAGAAATCATTAGCGTTTTATTTTTGTAACCAGACACTTGCGTAGAATTGTATTAGGTCTGTAAATTGTGTTCGTAGCTAATTTAGATTAATGCCCCCCCCCAAAAAAAAAACTGTATGAAAAATTACCTTTCTTGGTTCCTACAAAATAAAAAATAAGATAAATGTACTGTTTAGTGAGGTAAAGATCTGAAAGACTGACGTGTGTTTTCTCTTGTCCTGCTACACCAAGTTTACAATAAAAAATGTGATGTTGGTCGACGTCCAGCAGGATAAAGCTCACTGCTCTGATAAATTGCCGCAGCCTTTAGAGAACCACAAAACAAAACCTCTTGAACTGGACCAAACCGTGGAGGAACACTTACCGGTACTGTTTGCTCGAGGCTTTTTTTTTAAGCTTGAAAAAAGTAGCCGGGGGAATAAAAGCCAATTATTGTTGAGTTGTGTATGTGCAGCTACAGAGACCAGAGTTTATCGGCTCTGTTCTGGTCCAAGACGTTGTCTTGTTGACCTTCTGAGTACATTTTAACAACATCACAAAATGGCCGTACTTTATTGGTTCACAGCGATCATGTAAACAAACAATAAATAAAGTAACTCTGATTTCTGACTATTAGCTTAATGCTAAAACTACCGTAATTTCTGGACTGTTGAGCGCACCCGAATATAAGCCACTCCCATTAAATAAAATAATAATAATAATTTGTACTCAAGACTTGGATGGCTGTGAACTTCTTGAGTTTTAATGATCAGAAAACTGAGGTCATTGTGTTTAACCCTAGCTCTGCCACTGATCCTGTGAACTGGACTCCCTTCAGCCATATCTAAAACCGTCTGTTACCAATCTTGGAATAGTTTTAAATGCAGATGTTAAGTTTAATAAGCAGATCAACTCTGTTCTTCAAAAAAAGCTTCTGTCAGCTAAGGCAGATAGCTGTTCAGATCCGACCTTGAAAAATTAGTCCATGCATTTATTACAACCCGGCTGGACTACTATCTCCCTTTATGTTGGTGTCAGTCAGTCCCCCTCACGTCTCCAGCTCGTCTAAAATGCTGCAGCTCGGCTCTTAACAGGAACTCGCAGGTTTGAGCACATTACTCCGGCTCTGTCCTCCCTCCTGTGCGTGCCAAAATTGATTTTAAAATTCTTCTGCTGACATTTAAGTGCATTAACGGCCTCGCACCCTCACACCTCTCCGACCTTCTTCATCCTTATGCTCCTTCTCGGGCTTTGAGCTCATCGGACCAACTGCTTTTGGTGGTACCAAAAACCAGGCTCAGAGGAGATCGGGCTTTTTCAGTCATGGGCCCTAACTCTGGAACAATCTGCCCTCAACATTCGACCGGCCACCTCAGTCTTTGCTTTTAAATCTCTCCTCAAAACACACCTGCACTCATTGACATTTGACACAGTGTGATCTCATTGTGTATTTCATTGCTGCTGATTGTGTTTATCTCTTTTCCTTTTATTTCTTGACATTTAACTCAGGGGGATTTGATGTAGTATTTCATTGTTTCTACTTATGTTTCATGTTTTTATGCTTTTATTCCTGTGCTGTAATTATATCTTGTTTTTTTATTTTTATTTGATGTGTTCTTTTTGTTAAGCACTTGGGTAACAGTTACTGTTTTAAATGTGCTATATAAATAAATTTGACTTGACTAAAAGCCGCGGGTCTCCACATTATATCATGAGATATTTTTAACAGTGCCTGAAACACGGCTGGTGGAAAAAAAATACAGTTGCCTACCAGGAAGTTCTTGATCGCTAACTTCACCTTCCTCCTGCAGAGGATTTTTTTGACCCTGCTGCACTGTCAGGATCCACTGTCAGGATCCACTGATGGGATCCACTGGCAGACTGGAGCAAAAGTTGCTCTCTGTGCACGCAGTCAGTTTTGGAAAATGATTTCTCTCCACCAGTCAAGCCTCCCACCGAGCTCGGAGTTCCACATTAGGAGGATTCACACTTATTTTGAGTGGTTGTGTTTCCCCCCCTCCCCGGGGTACAACGGGGAGGGGAGTAAAGCCAAATTTCAAACAGGTTCATCATCATTTCAGTTCAGTACTTTTTAGTTGCAAGGTGTTATTATGTAACAAAATTTACTGAACCATCTCAAAATGTGTTTTCATTTTTGAACAATAAAAAGAATACACTTATCATTATGTCTTGATATTGAAACATAACTGGGTCAGGGTTTCAGGCACAAAATTGCCTATAATCAAATCTGGCTGTGCAATCTCATCAAATGATGCAAAAAAAAAAGGCACAAATTTAATCAAAATCTCTACCTCTTATTACACAGCATATATAACAGCATCGATACAGGCGTGTAGTGAAAGATTGTGTTGGTTTTTAGAACTGCAATGTATATTTATTATTTTTACTGAACCTTTATTCATGGTCTCGTTGAGTCACAAGGACTTATTTTCAACAGAGACCCGTTCCAGACAGACAACACACAAAGCACAGACAACAATATACAATAAAAAGCAACAAAAATAAAAAGTGTTATAAAAACACAGTTACTGGCGAGTCGAGACGGTTCTTCTCGTCCTGAGCATTTCATTACATTGTTGACCTTGTGTTGACCTGCGTATGACTAATAAACCTAAACCTTACTGTTAGCAGCATGGTTCTGCTAGCAATTCAATTCACTTTATTTATATAGCGCCAAGTCACAACAGGACTCAGGGCACTGAACAAAAACATTCACATAAATAAAAATCCGTTAATAACAATATTTATCTAAAGAGCCAACAGATTGCTTTGAGTTTTCACTTCATCACAGTCTCCCATCCTAAGTGAGCACAGAGGCGACAGTGGAAAGGAAAAACTCCCTCATGAGGAAGAAACCTACAGTGGAACCAGGCTCAGGACAAGCGGCCATCTGTTTCGATCGGCTGGGTTTGAGAGGAACAGGAAGTAGAAAATGGACACAAAATTGCAGGTCCAGGATGGAGGCCATCAGGTTTTCTCTAAGAGGAAAGGCAAAAAGACAGAAATCACATGTTAAGAAAGAAGAATTACAAATACAAACTATTCATTTGATGAAATTAGGTTGATTTGTTCTCCAGTAGTCTAAGCCTATAGCAGCATAACAAGCCAACACTAACTATAGGATTTATCAAAAAGGAAAGTCAAAACTGGACAATGCGTCAGCCTCACGGACATAAACTGGAAGTTGGTTCCACAAGAGAGGAGCCTGAGAACTGAAAGATCTGCCTCCCATTCTGTTTTTGGAAACTAGGAACCACAAGTAAACCTGCAGTCTGAGAGTGAAGTGCTCTGTTAGGAAAAATATGGAACAAAAAGATCTGTAATATAAGATGGAGCTAGGTTGTTGAGAGCTTTGTACCGGTAGGTTGGAAGTAGGATTTTGAATTCAATTCTGGATTTGACAGGGAGCCAATGGAGAGAAGTTAAAACTGGAGAGATGTGATCTCTCCTACTAACTCCAGTTAAGACTCTGGCAGCAGCATTTTGGATTAATTGAAGACGTTTTAAAGAAGTATGGTGACACCCAGATAACAAACCATTGCAATAGTCCAGTCTAGATGTGACAAATGCATTAACCAGTTTTTCTGCATCATTTTTAGATGTTTCTAATTTTAGTGAAATTACGCAGGAGGTTCTAGTAACGTTTTTAATGTGGGGGGTAAAAGACATGTCCTGATCAAAAGTAACACCAAGATTTTTAACATCAGAGATGGAGGCCAGATTAATGCCATCTGAGGAGGATGAAAGACTGAAAAATTTATTCCTAAGATGCTCAGGTCCAAAAACTAAAACCTCAGTCTTGTCTGTTCAAAAGGAGAAAATTTAGGTTCATCCAGGTTTTGTCTTTAAGACATGCTTGTAGTCTTAAGTAGATGATTGGATTCTTTCATGGACAAATATAATTTTGTATCATCAGCATAACAATGAAAATGTATCCCCCGCTGTTTAATAACCTTACCTAATGGAAACATATGCAAGGTAAAGAGTATTAGTCCAAGCACTAACTTTGAGGAACTCCATGACTAACTTTGGTGTATGATGAAGATTCATTATTTACATTTACAAATTGGAATCTATCAGCTAAATATGATTTAAATTTAGAGCCAATTTAGAACTATTTAGAGGGCGAAAGACTGAAATTTTTTTTCCTAGGATGCTCAGATCCAAAAACTAATACAGTACCTCGTTCTTGTTTGAGTTTCCTGTT
>JBBPBX010034499.1:14175-32599 GCA_038048925.1 Garcialebias charrua
GTGGTCCTGTTAGCAGCGTGGTCCTGTTAGCAGCATGGTCCTGTTAGCAGCGTGGTCCTGTTAGCAGCATGGTCCTGTTAGCAGCGTGGTCCTGTTAGCAGCGTGGTCCTGTTAGCAGCATGGTCCTGTTAGCAGCGTGGTCCTGTTAGCAGCGTGGTCCTGTTAGCAGCGTGGTCCTGTTAGCAGCGTGGTCCTGTTAGCAGCGTGGTCCTGTTAGCAGCATGGTCCTGTTAGCAGCGTGGTCCTGTTAGCAGCGTGGTCCTGTTAGCAGCGTGGTCCTGTTAGCAGCGTGGTCCTGTTAGCAGCGTGGTCCTGTTAGCAGCGTGGTCCTGTTAGCAGCGTGGTCCTGTTAGCAGCGTGGTCCTGTTAGCAGCGTGGTCCTGTTAGCAGCGTGGTCCTGTTAGCAGCGTGGTCCTGTTAGCAGCGTGGTCCTGTTAGCAGCGTGGTCCTGTTAGCAGCGTGGTCCTGTTAGCAGCGTGGTCCTGTTAGCAGCGTGGTCCTGTTAGCAGCGTGGTCCTGTTAGCAGCGTGGTCCTGTTAGCAGCGTGGTCCTGTTAGCAGCGTGGTCCTGTTAGCAGCGTGGTCCTGTTAGCAGCGTGGTCCTGTTAGCAGCGTGGTCCTGTTAGCAGCGTGGTCCTGTTAGCAGCGTGGTCCTGTTAGCAGCGTGGTCCTGTTAGCAGCGTGGTCCTGTTAGCAGCGTGGTCCTGTTAGCAGCGTGGTCCTGTTAGCAGCGTGGTCCTGTTAGCAGCGTGGTCCTGTTAGCAGCGTGGTCCTGTTAGCAGCGTGGTCCTGTTAGCAGCGTGGTCCTGTTAGCAGCGTGGTCCTGTTAGCAGCGTGGTCCTGTTAGCAGCGTGGTCCTGTTAGCAGCGTGGTCCTGTTAGCAGCGTGGTCCTGTTAGCAGCGTGGTCCTGTTAGCAGAGTGGTCTTGTTCGCAGCGTGGGCCTGTTAGCAGCATGGTCCTGTTAGCAGCGTGAGCCTGTTAGCAGCGTGGTCCTGTTAGCAGCATGGTCCTGTTAGCTGCGTGGGCCTGTTAGCAGCGTGGTCCTGTTAGCAGCATGGTCCTGTTAGCAGCGTGGGCCTGTTAGCAGTGTGGTCTTGTTAGCAGCGTGGGCCTGCTAGTAGCATGATGATAGTAACAGCCACAGCAACGGACAATGACTGCCCTCCAGAACCGGGTCCGGCAGACACAGAACATTCAAAGTTCCCCGCAGAACCGAACTGTTTCATAGAATTCAGTCCGTGCAGGCAGATGGAGGATCATGGAGACGGCTGCCATGACAGGCCGTATAAAGTTTAAAATATATGTATTTTAAAATATTTTTTGAAATGGAAGTGGTATGAACGTGTTTTTTTTCTGCACACACAAACATGCATGGGTTTCTGTAACATTCAGGGGTTTTGTGTGCTGCTCTTCATCAAATGCAGTAAATCTTCAGTTTAGATGTCAAGCTGAAAAATAGGCTACCCTGAGTCTTTTGACGTAGCCCACGTCAGTTAATCCTACCCCAGAGATCTATTGCCTGTTTCAGTCCCACAGACATGCAGATGAATAATAACACCTTCAACCCACACATCTTACAACTGTGCTCTCTGCTTCTCTCTGATGTATAAATCATCTTTATTCTGAGATGTATGACTCCAGTTTACAGCAGCTCAGTGACCCAAAGATCAAACCGGCGCAATCACAGCTGTTTATGTGTGATTAGCATGTCTTTACTCTGGAGAATGTATTTGTGTTCCCAAGTCGAAGGTCATTTCTCCCCTCAAGCGTTCCAAAGAGCTGTCTTTTCTTCTCCAATCAGTATTTAACTGTGAACCAGGCTCGGTAGGAGCTCATCATCCTGCAGATGATGTGGGGTTGATTCGGCACAGCTGGTACCCGCTGGTGTTCTGAATCCAAAACTAGAACGGTGTCATTAAGTTTTCTATGTGCATATTTTGCCAAGTCCCCCCCTCAGTCGGCTTGCATTGTCAAACAGTTAAACATTTATCCGCATTATTTGAAATGTGCCTTTTGTTCCACCTCCCGTGGATTGGATTCTGAATATTTAATATTTTGGGGTTTTCATAATTACACGAGGGCTTTAGATTATTTACATAATCAGATGTGGACAGATGTTCCAGGTAGCTCGACGGCTGGCCAGTGTTTAGTTAAAATAACATCTTCAGACTTTTACAGTCCGTTGAAATGAGCAGAATATTCACTGCTTTTTGTGCATCTCAGCATCTCTTCGTTCAGCTCAGAGTTGATAAATTAACTGGCAGGGATCAGCACGAATGGTCTGGTTTAGGAATGCTCTTGTTTTAATATTTGTGGACCTTTCTTTTGTTCTGTCATTGTTGCACACGTATATGTAAAAGCGGTTCATCTCCGGGCTGTAAATGTTTGAGACTAGTTTCAAAACTGCAGGAAGATTAAAAAATTCAGTTGCAGTTTGACAGAATTCAGAGTGTTTGCGACCTACGAGGCATTTAGCTGCTTTTTAGAAGCTAAAGTTTGAAAACCATTGCCAGTTTTTGAGTGTGCATTTGTTGCAAAACTTTAAGGCCGTGAACATTATTCTGTCGCCCACATTGTGCCCATCTCGGAGCACCTTGGCAGCTGCCCCCACATATATGATTCTGGCGTGCATTTTAAAATGAACATAGTCAGATTTGAATTCGTTTTTCATTATACGCCCCTTGAAAAATGAATGCATTAGGATATAGTCTCCATACGCATGTAAACTTTCTCTTGTCTGGGACATAACGTCTGATCCACTAACGATAAATTAATCAAACTTACATACACAGCCTGATGCCTGCTCAGTAATCCAGGTAGATAAATCCAACAAAGTTGAGTCAGGTCATCTGGACGGTTTCCCTTTAAAAAAATAAATAAATAAACATTTCGTCCTTCATCCAAAGGACTTCCATCAGTCCGAGGAGCCACAACAAACTGAGTCCCACAGGCAGCACACACTTCAGTTTGCACATCAGTTTGATGGTGATAAGATTGTTTCTGGAGCCTGCCCTCTCCATCGCTGACTTCTCTGAGGCAGCGATGGCCAAAGTGGTTCAGAACAAGATAAAATGGTTTCAGACTGGTTTACTTTGAGACTAGGGGGTAAAGCCACAGCTCCTTCACGTTGAAAGCTTTCAGCTGAGGTGGTTCACACATCAGGTTCAATATTGAGGGCGGCTGTGGCTGAGTGGTTAGCGCAGTCATCCTCCAATTCAAGAGTTGGGGGTTTGATTCCACCAGCACTCACATGTTGAAGTGTCCCTGGGCAAGACACTGAATCCCTCATTGCCTCTGATGTACATTGGTGTATGAACGTGATAAAGTACTGATTATCAGAGTCAGATTCTTTATTGTCATTCGCACCACATGTGGTACATGTGATGAAACGAGATTATGTACACAGGGTCCCAGTTACATCCAACAATAAAATGTAAAAGAAAAACAGTACAGTAATAACATATAAGATATGAACTAAGAAAATCATCAACTAAAAATGCACTAGGCACTAATAGCATAAAAACATTACTTCGAACAGCAGCATGAACATGAGTCGGTATGAGCAGATGAGCACGAATGAACACAGCAACATGAAACAGATCAGCAGCAACATGAAACAGATCAGCAGCAACATGAAACAGATCAGCAGCAACATGAAACAGATCAGCAGCAACATGAAACAGATCAGCAGCAACATGAAACAGATCAGCAGCAACATGAAACAGATCAGCAGCAACATGAAACAGATCAGCAGCAACATGAAACAGATCAGCAGCAACATGAAACAGATCAGCAGCAACATGAAACAGATCAGCAGCAACATGAAACAGATCAGCAGCAACATGAAACAGATCAGCAGCAACATGAAACAGATCAGCAGCAACATGAAACAGATCAGCAGCAACATGAAACAGATCAGCAGCAACATGAAACAGATCAGCAGCAACATGAAACAGATCAGCAGCAACATGAAACAGATCAGCAGCAACATGAAACAGATCAGCAGCAACATGAAACAGATCAGCAGCAACATGAAACAGATCAGCAGCAACATGATGTGATATTTTTCACAGTGATTATTCTGGTTAGATATTCATGAGTCTAACAGCCTCAGGGTAGAAGCTGTTCCTCAGTCTAGTGGTTCTACACTTAATGCTCCTCAACCTCCTTCCTGAGGGGAGTGGGGCAAAAAGTGTGTGTGCTGGGTGAGTGGGGTCCTTCATGATGCAGGTGGCTCTTTTCCTGCATCTGGAGGTGTAGATGTCTGTGATGGTGGGGAGACTGACTCCAACAGACTTCTGTGCAGCCTTCACCACTCTCTGTAGAGCTTTCCTCTCTGCAACTGTGCAGCCTCCATGCCACACGTTGATGCTGGAGCACAGGATGCTCTCCACTGCACACCTGTAGAACGAGGTGAGAACTGAGCTTCTCAGACCAGCTCGTCTCAGCCGTCTGAGGAAGTAGAGTCTCTGATGACCTTTCTTGATCAGGCTGGTGGTGTTGTTGCTCCAGCTGAGGTTATCGTTCATGTGTACACCCAAGTACTTGTAGCTGGAGACCACTTCCACTGCATTATTACCGGTAGCTGGTATTATACGTTGTAAAGACATAGCAGAGTGTTGTATGAATGGGTAAATGAGGGCACAGATTATAGTGTAAATAGCTTTGAGTATCTTGATAAGATAGAAAGGTGCTTTATAATTACAGTCCATTTACCATTTATCTGATTAGATTGCCCTTGGAGGTAGTTTTTGTTCTTCTGGCATGAGAACCAGATCCAGACCTGGTACTCCTCCAGATCTTTCAGGATGAGCTGGCTGGTCTCTCAGGGGTAGAGGATGTGTGAGTTTCTCTCTTAATATGCTGCCTCAGCAACATGGCCTTGGATATGTGCTTATTTTAATGGATGGATTTAATGTTTAAAAATGCTGATGGCTTGTCTCTAATCTAGAAGTATTGCCATTTGAATCATTTAGAGCCTGGTATTTATGTCTGTCAGCTTTTTATATGTTTTTTCCTTAATAAATATGAAAAGATAAGATATGCCTTTATTTTACCCTGAAGGGAAAAATTCAGCAGGTAGAGAATGGCCACATACATCCATTTTACATTGTAGATAAAAAAATGAAATTGAGTAAAATAAAAGGAAAAAGAAATAAGGGATTTATATTAATATTAGAGCCTAACTGTTATGGAGATTTTGGCTATCGTCAATACCAATATTGGGAGGGTAAGGCGACCACTGATAAAATGGTTGAAAATTTTTAGCTTTGTCCACTCCCAAGAATCTAAGAAAACAGCGAGCGGGGCTTGTTTATTTAGTGCAGCTCTTAGCAATCATGAAGCTAAGCTAATCAGATCCATGCATCCATCCAGATCCATGGTAGGTGTACAAGTGGTGCACTGGTCATAAAAACAGTCTTCCTAACATGCATTCACATTTTTTATCCTCCACTATTCACCATAGCTATCCACAACCTTGCCCCTCCTTATCTATCTGACCTCCTACAAATCTCCATCCCCTCTCGCTCTCTCAGATCCTCCTCTTCGCTACACCTCCATGTACCCTCTGCCCGCCTCTCCACTATGGGGAGCAGGGCCTTCACCTGCTCTGCCCCTCACCTCTGGAATGCTCTACCGCCAGACCTACGAAACACCACCTCCCTTTCTCTGTTCAAGACAGCTCTGAAAACACATCTCTTTAAACTAGCTTATCCTTAACTTTATTAAATGTATTTTATACTCTTTTGTATTTTACATTCTTTATTTATTTTACATTTCAATTTGTTCCTGCTGATATTTGAACTATATGTTTGTTTTTACACAATCTCTGTGATACGTTTCTTGCTGTGAAGTGTCCTTGGGTGTCCTGAAAGGCGCTTTTAAATAAAACGATTATTATTATTATTATTATTATTATTATTATTATTATTATTATTATTATTATTATTATTATTATAAAGTTATTAAGTGTGTTGCAAAAATGTAAATTAAATGAAGAAACACCCTTCTCTTTTCATTGATTAAACAGTCAGTCATGTATGGTGAAGGTCTATTTAGCATTGACTGCAGCTGCGTTTTTTTTTTTTTGGTAGAGAAGTAAAGACCATTAATTTAATTGAGGACGACAAAGATAATGTTACTAACATTGAAATATTTTACCTCAACATTAGATTTATTGTTCTGGATAAAGTTTTATAAGGTAGTAGCCTGTGCTAAATGTTAGCTTGCTAACTTGAGAGGCCGCTAGCTAATGAAAAGTGGGTTTGAGAATTGAAGAAAATGCATTATTGTTGATTTGTTTTACAGATGAGTTCAAATAAAACTTACCATGCTCTGTTCAGCAAAATGTGCAACACAGTATTTCTCCCTGCTTCAGCCCTGCTGAAAGTGAAAGTGATGGCAATGACTTGAAAGTTGTCTTCATGTGCCCTCTGCCAGATACTTTGTACAATTACGGCTGGTTCCAGCAGTTTAGGGATGAATATTAGAAGTGCTTATATTGGTTCATAATGGGTCAATTATCACAGATACTGATAGGTCCCCAAACGTCTATATCAGCCTAAATTAAATTAATTTTCCAACAGTAGTGAATTTGTGAATAAATCAACACTTTGTCAATCTTTCTGAGCTGTTCTGTAAAGAAACCGGCAGAAATTAGTCCGACGGTATCTTGGATTGATGAAGCTGAAGTTTTTCTTCCAAACGAATCAAAGCTGTTTGGCGCCGGGTTTGATGTGCAACATGCAATCGCATGACGCGTCAGAGTTCACATCGATCTGACCGTCACATTTTAATAGAAGCTGCTAAGAGAAGAAACTGCATGCCTCAACTTTCAAATGTTCTCACACTTGTGCATTGTCTTTCTGTCTCCTCTTCACAGGCACCAGTAATGGGTCTGTGCTGGTCTACAACCTGACCAGTGGCCTTCTGCACAAAGAACTCAGTGTTCATTCCTGCGAAGTCAGGTAAAGTTTTCAATTTAACTCAGTTTATTTATAGAAAGCCAGTTCAATTCACTTCAGTTTGGTTTAGTGCCAAGTCACAACAGACGTCATCTCAGGGCACTGAACAGAAACATTAATTTATAAAAATAATAATGATTTAATATTATTTATCTGAGGAGCAAACTGCTTTGAGTTTAACTCCATCACAGAACTCTCATCTTGAGCAAGCATGAAGGCGACAGTGGAAAGAAAAACAGAACCAGGCTCAG
The DNA here is from genome assembly GCA_038048925.1 of Garcialebias charrua. Classification (NCBI taxonomy): domain Eukaryota; kingdom Metazoa; phylum Chordata; class Actinopteri; order Cyprinodontiformes; family Rivulidae; genus Garcialebias; species Garcialebias charrua. The sequence goes on from JBBPBX010034499.1 coordinate 21,392, forward strand.
GACAAGCGGTCGACCGGCTGGGTTTGAGAGGAAACGATACACAATGGGCCTCATGCACGAACCGTTCGTACGCACAGATTTGTTCTTAAACTGTTCGTACGAGTGATTTAGGATCATTTGTGGCATCCAACAATGTTTTCGTATCCTACGATTTTCTTCAGATACGAACAAAATCTACGAGTGGTCCGGACCTGTCGTATAATTTAGGAGCGTCAGTCTGCTGTCATCCAGACGGGATTTCTCCACTAATAACTTCATATTTCGTTATTTAGAAAATATTTTGGGTTTAAAATATTCACGCACCATAATTATTCTTGACAATAGGTTATTCTGTTTGAATTAGAATTATAATTTTAGGTTTAATTTGTCTGGTGTGTCGCGCAGGCTTCAGTGAGTCGTGCGCTCCCCTTGGTCATCAAAGCCGCTCCTCATATTACACCCAGGTACATAAAATTCCCATACACCGCCGCAGAACAAGTACGAATTAAGACTGATCTTCATGCTGGACTGCTGTGCAAACACCATCAGAGCAATAGATTATTATATCTGATCCGAAATATAACCTGCAGAATGTGGTTGCGCCCTGACCAGGAGGCGCCCTGTCGACCAGTGCGCGCTGACCAGGAGGCGCCCTGACCAGGAGGCGCGCGCTGACCAGGAGGTGCGCTGACCAGGAGGTGCGCTGACCAGGAGGTGCGCTGACCAGGAGGCGCGCTGACCAGGAGGCGCCCTGACCAGGAGGCGCGCGCTGACCAGGAGGTGCGCTGACCAGGAGGCGCCCTGACCAGGAGGCGCGCGCTGACCAGGAGGTGCGCGCTGACCAGGAGGCACGCTGACCAGGAGGTGCGCTGACCAGGAGGTGCGCTGACCAGGAGGTGCGCGCATCATTTGTGCTGCAAAACATGTTGGCATCTTGCAGCGTGGCATTTATTGTCCACCATCTCCTGACCACCTCCTGTCCGTGCTGCGGTGAGATGTTTGTTTGAAGCCAATTTCAGATCAAACCATTTATTCTTGATTTCTGATACTGTACGACCCACGGGACACAAAACATATGCACTACAATATTAATATGATGTTAACTGTAGTTTCGAGACAATTTAAAATGCTTCTGTTGAAAAACACATCCGACACTTGCGGGGGGGTGGGGTAGCGGTGCGCCACAGCTCTTCTGAATAAGTGAAACTGTAACACAGTACACTAAAATTAAAGATATTTGACCATCCGACACTTGCGGGGGGGGGGGGTGGGGGGGTAGCCACAGCGCCACTGAGAGCAGATCTCCGAACGCGTGAAGTTCCTCCTTTTACTTCTTGAGTTTGAATGAATGGACACTTCCTGCTGCCTGAAGGCAGGAAGCGTGGCCTTATATGGTGTTTTGAGGGGTGGAAATTATGTAAATTACATTCCCGCGAGCACGCGCAGGTGAGTAGAACAGGTGGGATCCATCAACTTTAAGCAGCCCGTTTACACGCTTTTCCTGGGGATAGAAGACTTTGTTGGATCTGACGTGGCATGTTCGTACGAACGCTTCGTACGAACAAAAGTAGGAGGAATTTAGGATGACAATACGAACATTTTCGTGCATGAGGCCCAATGTTAGGTCAAGAATCGCATGTTAAGATAGAAATAGTATCAAATGACAAATACTCAATTTTAACAATTCATTTAAGGAAATTGGGTCAATTTGTCCTCTAGTCTAAGTCTATAGCAGCATAACAAGTCAACCCTAACTATAGGATTTATCAAAAAGGAAAGTCTTCAAACTGGACAATGTGTCAGCCTCATGGACAGAAACTGGAAGTTGGTTCCACAAGAGAGGAGCCTGAGAACTGAAAGATCTTCCTCCATTCTGCTTTTGGAAACTCTAGGAACCACAAGTAAACCTGCAGTCTGAGAGCAAAGTGCTCTGTTAGGAAAATATGGAACAATAGATCTGTAATATACTATGGAGCTAGGTTGTTGAGAGCTTTGTAGGTTAGAAGTAATATTTTGAATTAAATTCTGGATTTGACAGGGAGCCAGTGGAGAGAAGCTAAAACTGGAGAGATGTGATCTCTCCCAGTAACTCCAGTTAAGACAGGCAGCAGCATTTTGGATTGACTGAAGACTTTTTAAAGAAGTATGTGGACACTCAGATAATAAACCACTGCATTTGTCCAGTCTAGACACGACAGTTCACACTAAGTCATCTCAGGGCGCTGCACAAAAACATTCACATACTTCATACAACGTTATGGACCTAAGCCAGCAGATTCTGTTGAATCTCCACTTCGTCGCAATCTCAAATTGACTCTGGAAATCAGACAAAACCTGGAAAATTTTGTTCACATTTTAAATACTGTAGAGGGAAAACAAGTAATTTGGGGAAGAAAAAAAATCTGTATATACTGTATAAAAAATTTGGGAAAACTGAGAATTTGAATTTAACCTATTTTAGTATTTAGCCCAATAATCATTAAGCATTTTATCAATTTCTGCCATGCTGGTTAACCTTCACAGCTCTGGACACTCCAGCATTAGTAAAAATAACTCGACAAAATAGAAAAACGCTTTTTTTATCGCCTTTCTTGGCTGTTTTGACATTGATGATTTTAATTCAGTGTGCCGGGGTGCTCTTTAGAAGATCTAAGGACCACTGATTCTGTCGTCAGAGATTCAGGGGACCACTAAATCTTTTAAAACTTCAAAAGCTGTGTCATCAAGTATTCCCTTAAAAAGCCCTTTAAAGCTAATAAATAAAAGTCAAATAAGCAATACATCTCTTTAAACACAACAGATGAATCTTAATGTCTTACCACCAGTCCATGTTTTGTCCGTAAAGATAACCAGTTTCCATAGTAACCAAATGTTTGTCTCCATGATTGGTTATAATCACTGACCCGACTTTCTTGATGTCACTTTCAGAGTAAAAAATAAAGCTAAATAAACATTTTGGTTATTATTCTTATTGAGGCGAAAAGGCTGAATTCAAAACAAAGTAATTTGTAAAAAGAAACCTCTAGGAAAAACGATCTTTTGAAATTTGCATAGCCAACCAAAAAATGGTGCATTTTAACATAAATGTATGTAACATTTCAATTTTCCGCCTTTATTTACGACCCATGAGCCACAATGAAAGGGTAAACGATCACAAAGCCAAAATACTGTTGAAATGCTCCACATTACAGCTGCTAAACATCTGCAAAGACCAAACCCTGCTTTGTTAGTTAGTAGGGTCAAACTACTTGACCTGGAATAGTTCCGTTCCAGACTGAATCGATCGGTGCTGTTGGAGATTGATCGGGAGGAAACGCTTTACATTCAAGTTGAGACGATCTTTATTTTAATGAGAAAAGTTGGTGTCGGCAAATGCAAAGCAGAAACAAACTTTAATGAGCAATCCAATCCACACAGAGCGGACCTGAGCTGCCTTTGCATATCTGTGATTTAAAGGAAATGACTGGCATGCTGGTTTTAACTGGTGTCAGAGAAATGTATCCTGCAGCACAATCTTAACACCCTGTAACCTGGTATTTGTTTGTTTTCCTGGAGCAGGGGTGTCCAGTCCACACTTTTTCATCATGGAGCTCCTTTTAAACTGACCAAGTCAAAGTGCATCTACCTGCTAAGGTCAACTTCTGGAAACATTAGTGTTTTTTTCAATGTTTATTGAGGGTAATAAAAAATGAGCGGGTTTACATGAAAATGTTATAGTTTCCATGTCGGTTGAGTTGCCAGATAAGATATGATGAACTATAGTACTGTGGCTTTAAAAGGATGGTATTTTGGCCTAAACTGTCAGATGTGCTGAGTAAAGATATTCTAAGATGAGGTGTGTGTTGTGTTTGTTGAGCATGTGCACAGAAAAGGAGGAGGTAAATAAGACATTTTGAATTTATCTGGCAACCCTGATGCAGGGCTCAGCTGCATCCATTTTGCATGCAGCGCTTTCATCACAGTGACTGGTCTGAACGACTATCGGCGGGTGGCCCTCACCCCGATAGTTGCAAAATGCTTCGAAAAACTGGTCATGACCCACATCAAAACAACCGTCAACATCAACGAGGACCCTCATCAGTATGCTTACCGTGAGAACCGATCAACAGAGGACGCCATCTCGTCCGTGGTCCACACTGCTCTCACCCACCTGGATCAGAAGGACTCATACGTCCGTATGCTCTTTGTGGACTTCACATCTGCCTTCAACACCATGATCCCCCAAACTCTGATGGACAAACTATCCACACTTGGACTAAGCCCCTCCATTTGTAACTGGGTACTAGACTTTTTAACAAACAGACCACAGTCAGTGAGGATACTTGACTTCTCTAAATGGTTTTCAGAATCTGTTGGAATCCTGGCAAAAACCAATGCAGATCTGTTCCTGTCTTTGATTTTATACGTCTACCTTATAATGTTTTGCTAGTTTTTTGATACTTTGTAAAAAAAAAAAAAAAAAAAACTTTCTTTTGTTTTTTTTCTCTCTTTTGTTTTCTATTGTTTATTGTTTGTTTGTTTATTGTTTATTGTTTAAGGAAATTATACCACTGCTGTTCATTGTTCTTTAGTTTTAGCAGGTCGCTTTCGTAAATGAGCCCTTGAGGTTCAAAAGATTTACCTGACTAAATAAAGGTTGAATGAATGAAAAAACTTCTCCTCCTCCACCATTGCCCTCAGCACTGGCTCTCCTCAAGGATGTGTGTTGAGCCCCCTTCTGTTCACTCTGCTCACATATGATTGTGCAGCTACCCATCCAGGTTGTCATATTGTAAAGTTTGCAGATGATACAGCGGTGGTGGGATGCATCACAAACAATGATGAGTCCAGCTACAGACAGGAGGTGGAACACCTGGAGAGCTGGTGCAAAGAGAATAACCTTCACATGAATGTGAAGAAGACAAAGGAGATGATTGTGGACTTCAGAAGGAACAAACAAACACACACCCCACTGAACATAGGTGGATCAGTGGTGGAAGTGGTCTCCAGCTACAAGTACTTGGGTGTACACTTGAATGATAATCTCAGCTGGACCAACAACACCACCAGCCTGATCAAGAAAGGTCATCAGAGACTCTACTTCCTCAGACGGCTGAGACGAGCTGGTCTGAGTAGCCCAGTCCTCACATCCTTCTACAGGTGTGCAGTGGAGAGCATCCTGTGCTCCAGCATCAATGTGTGGCATGGAGGCTGCACAGCTGCAGAAAGAAAAGCTCTGCAGAGAGTGGTGAAGGCTGCACAGAAGTCTGTTGGAGTCAGTCTCCCCACCATCACAGACATTTACACTTCGAGATGCAGGAAAAGAGCCACCTGCATCATGAAAGACCCCACTCACCCAGCACACACACTCTTTGCCCCACTCCCCTCAGGACGGAGGTTGAGGAGCATCAAATGTAGAACCACTAGACTGAGGAACAGCTTCTACCCTGAGGCTGTTAGACTCATGAATAAATAAATAATAAGAATAATCACTGTGAAATATCACATCATGCTGATGCTGATCTGTTTTCTTGTTGCTGTGTTCATCTGTGACCATCTGCTCATAAAGACTCATGTTCGTGCTGCTGTTTGTAATGACGTTTTTCTATTACTCTAGGGCTTAGTGTATTTCTAGTTGGATGTTTTTCTTAGTTCATATCCTAGATGTTATTACTGTTTTTCTCTTACATTTTGTTGTTGGATGTAACTGGGACCCTGTGTACATAATCTCATTTCATCACATGTACCACATGCGGTGCAAATGACAATAAAGACTCTCTGACTCTGACTCTGACTCTAATTGTTATTTATTATAACTGTTGTTGTTATTTATTATAACTCTTGTTATTTATTATAACTCTTGTTATTTATTATAACTGTTGTCATTTATTATAATTATTATAACTTGTTGTCATTTATTATAACTGTTGTCATTTATTATAACTGTTGTCATTTATTATAACTGTTGTCATTTATTATAACTGTTGTCATTTTATTATAACTTGTTATTTATTATAACTGTTGTTATTTATTATAATTGTTATTTATTATAACTGTTGTTATTTATTGTAATTGTTATTTATTATAACTGTTGATATTTATTGTAATTGTTATTTATTGTAACTGTTGTTGTTATTTATTATAACTGTTGTTTATTATAACTGTTGTTATTTATTATAACTTGTCATTTATTGTAGTTGTTATTATAACTGTTGTTGTTGTTATTTATTATAACTGTTGTTGTTATTTATTATAACTGTTGTTATTTATTATAACTTGTTGTTTATTATAACTGTTGTTGTTTATTGTAACTGTTATTTATTATAATTGTTATTTATTATAACTGTTGTTGGAGCAGGAAAACTTTGGACTGCAGCCACCTATAATGTGCATGTGCCACTTTACACTTGGAGCATTTCACCTCTCAATGGGGGGTTCCCCTAAAAACCTCCACTCTGAGACCTGGACTCAGAAACCTTCAGTTTCAGAGAGAACGAGGCTGTTGTCTGTAAATGAATGCCCGAACGTTTCACGTCAAGTAAACGGGGCCTCAGACGGCCTGACCTGTCTGTCAGTCAAGAGACAAATTTTACAGATGGATGATCGGCTGACGTCTAGTTTTTTTTAATGCCATCTACTCAGAATACCTTTGAGATCTACCGGTTGATCCCGATCGACCGGTAGATCGTGATTGACGTATTGGGCACCCCTGTCCTAGAGCTTCACTTTGTGCTCTTTCAGACACTTAAGATAGGTTTTTTATTTTTTATTTTTTTGTAGAAAAATTACTTTGGTTTACTGAAATCTTTGAATTTTTTACACGCCTGTTGAAGGCGGGGCATATCATGGTACAGCCTCCGTCTGTAAACCTTCTCTTGTTCTGCCCATAACTTCTACTCCTCTCAAGAAAATTTAATTGAACTTCATATGCATAAGCCTCATCGCTAGTTTGAGTGTTGAGCATATTTTCATTACCTCAGCTTGAAGGTCAAGGTCACATATCCAGGTCAAATTCAATAGAAGGTCTTTGCCGCTGGGCGTATAATGCGCTGTATGCACTATTGTTAATGTTTAAATTCACACAAGTGCACAAAATGGTTAAAGAATAGTAAATGTTAGCATCAGAGTAAATGTTATGTTTTCTGTTGGATTTTTTTCTGCTCCTGGACTTTGAAACGTAGACTTAACGCTGTTTGTTTTTCAGTGAGAGAGCTGAGTTGCGTACGGTAATGAGCCCAGTGGCCCCTGGTCCTGCACATCAAGCCCAACGATTCTGGGCTTCTTGGCATCTCATTTTCATTTAGTGTGGAAATCGACTAATTAATCATGTAGCTATTTACCGTCCTGTTCTGAGGGAGGTTATGCTCCCTCAGCTGGGGGAGTTTCTCCAAAAATACAATGATGTTTTGCTTTAACTGACCTCTTGTATTGTGCACCGTGCTCCTCTTTCCTGTTCTGTGGTGAGGTTTTGCTCATTTTCAGACAAGTTGAGTGTCTGTGACATTTTTGGAGTCCAAATACAACAGAAAAGTCTTACCAAAGCTCTTTGATTTAGTTTATCTTCAGAGCTATTTCACAGCTGATTTGGGGGGCTTAGTGGGGCAGACCTGTTGTTAGGAAACTGTTCACATGGCTGGAGATGAATACAAGTCTGAACTGCATCAGTGCGCACTGAACACGTTCTTCCTCACACCGCTGGACTCTTATTTCCACAGCTTTGGTAGTCTGAATGCAGTCTGTCCAGAGCTGAGCTGTAGGACCTCCTACTGACAGCAGAATAGATGTCTCGTTTTTTTAAAAATAAGTCAGCTCTTGCTGACTGATTAAAGATTACCAGCAATCCTTGGGAATTATCATCAAATATTCTGAAGATACTTGAAAGTAACGTGGCTTTGATTCGTTTGGAGAAATCGCTTCAGCTTCTTCAATCCAAGATATCACCTTTCTCATTTCTGCAGGTTTTTTTAAAAATAAGTCAGCTCTTGCTGACTGATTAAAGATTACCAGCAATCCTTGGGAATTATCATCAAATATTCTGAAGATACTTGAAAGTAACGTGGCTTTGATTCGTTTGGAGAAATCGCTTCAGCTTCTTCAATCCAAGATATCACCTTTCTCATTTCTGCAGGTTGCTGCACAGAACATCTCAGAAAGTTTATTTCACACAGATACAGTATTTTCTGGTGTATAGGTCGCACCTGTGTATAGGTCGCATTGTCCAATTATCACCAATAGATTGGAAAAATCCCTAGATAGGTTGCACTGGTGTATAGGTCGCACCTACGTTTAGCTCTGCTGCAAATGTCTGCCACAGGAGCGCACAGCAAGGCCTTTAAGAAGATTAACACTTAAAAACAATTATTTGTTTGATAAAAATTATAGCAAATATATGTCTGAGCTGAACTTTTGTACTAAACTGGTTAACAAACCCCTGTTTGCTCTGATTGTCTCTGGTCTCTGTATGTTAAAACAGTTGTTCTGCCACATTATACTCAACTGATTAAACACAGAGCTGGAGTTAAATTCACGGTGTAAACCACTGAGCTTTATGGAGTCACTAATCATTGTGCTTTTATTTTTTGTCCCCTGTTGCAGAGCCAAGAGGGGGAATGAGAAATATCCTTTGTTCGTCCGTTTGTGCATGTTGTTGGCATAGGAAAGATTCATTTTGAAAATTGGGTGTCGGGGTGCATCGGTGCAACGCTTCTCAACTTGCATGTGTTGAATAATTCATCTTATTAAGAAATAACTATAAGAATTTGTCTCATATGGCTCTGAATTGTGTTAACGTAAAAATAATTATATAATTTAGGTCTGAATGTAATGTAACTTTGACTGAAACATCAGCAGACTTCCTGGTGTTTTGCTTATTGCTCATCTGACAGCCTTCTGGGCTTTGTAGCTGCTCTGTATCTGCCAACAGCGCAGGTGATTCATATCCGGTTGTCAAAACATTTTGGGTGCACATTGAATCAGCAGGGTGTGACCTCTCTGTCAGAGCTTACCATTTAGTACAATCAGATTACCATAAACACATCAAACATTTAAGTCTATCATACCGTATCATACCTTTCCACTTCTATGCCGATGACTGTCAAATTTACTTCCCCCTAAGACACAATGGTACATGCTCTATTCAACCTCTGCTCGACTGCCTGGCTGACATCAGGGACTGGATGGCTTTAAATTTCTTAAGTTTCAATGAAAAGAAGTCTGAAGCCATGTTGTTCCCTCCCAACGACACAATCACGAACCACTGCATCAACCTTTCTGCTCTAGCCCTGTCTGAAAAACAAAAAGTCACAAATCTGGGAGTGATCATGGATCCTTCCATGAAACTCAACAGTCATGTAAACATGATTGTTAAATCCTATTTTTTCCAGCTGAGGTGACTAAGCTGAAGCCCATATTACCAAAAATAACCTGGAGACAGTTTTGAAAGTCCATCAGCCCGGCAGAGCTTTACGATCTGCCAGTCAACACCTGCTGGAGGTGCCTCGCTCAAGGTACAAACAATGGGGAGACCGGTCCTTTTCTGTTGCCGGCCCAAAAGCCTGGAACAGCCTCCCCCTTGAGCTGCGTGCCACCTCTGATCTGACTCTGTTCAAAACCAGACTGAAGACCCACTTGTTCAAAAAAGCTTTCAGTGTGTAACTTTTATTACTTTGGTATTTTAGTATGTAGCATTTTTATTTCCATTGCCTCCTTTTATTGCTGTTGTTTTTTATTCTATTTTCACTGATTTATTGTACCGGTTTTTATATTTTCTGTCCTGTTAAGCACCTTGGTCAATGCAAGGCATTGTAGGAAGGTGCTATACAAATAAAGTTTATTATTATTATTATTATAGTAATTCACGCATTTATTACATCTAGGCTTGATTACTGCAATTCACTCCTGTTTGGTATCGGTCAGACCACCATTGCACGATTTTCAACTGGTCCAGAACGCAGCAGCCCGATTTTTAACCAGTACAGGCAAAAGAGAGCACATTACACCAGTCTTGGCCTCCCTGCACTGGCTACCAGTTCATCGTCAAATCCATCTAAAAAAGCTAAGTCTGGTCCTCTGGACTGGCTGATCCACTGTGAGAGGGTGCTATTTATAAGACTAAGCTGAATACAGCATCTCAGACTGAGGAAGTCTTCAGATGAAAGACTAAACGTTTCTACTTTTGTGTTTTGTTTTGTTTTTTGAATGTCTAGAGGACCAGACTTAGCTTTTTTAGATTTTTCTACTTGGATTATTGAGCATGCATCAGGGTATATTCGAATCCAGTTAAAAATTATCCTGTATGTCTACAAATCGCTGAACAGTCTTGCCCCCCCCCCCCCAGCTCTCTGATTTGATACACCTGTATGTCCCACCACGTGCTCTGAGGTCAGCGGACCAGGTACTTTTAACAGTTCCAGGAACTTGTCTTAAACGCAGAGGTGACAGGGCCTTCTCTGTAGCAGGTCCAAGCACAGATAATATATACACTAGATAAGACATCCCCGCTGTTGGCCAATGGAGACCGACATCGTCAGACGGCGGCCATCTTGCCACAGACAGAACGCCCACTCTTAACATGAATGTGAATGGGGCATTTACTATTAAAATAACCATAACTTGCTTAATTTTCAACCGATTTTAAAACGGTTTGGTTTGTTATAAATGTGAGAGATGTTGTTATAATATGGTATACTTAAGATGGACGTTCACATGAAAATAACGTTATATAGACACTGTATTGCACTAGCAATATACACAATAAGATTATATTTACATCTATTTATAAATACATGTTTATTTCCAGCGAAATTAACTGACATATGTTACAATGCTAATAAATATTTAATACTATTTCATCATAAATAGCATTATTATTAGTGGTATGAAAATAATTTATGCCAATTTTTTCCCTACACATGCAAATATTATGTAATATTAAATACATTATTACACAAACCTTGGTCAATATGTGTAGTTTATTTTTTTTAGATACATGAAAAGATTTAATAATCGGGAGATATAAATAAACAAACAAACAAACAGAAATAAACATCTGATAGTGTGACAAGACTCTCAGTCCCTCGGTGCAACAGTAACTATTTAAACATTAAAACACTGAAACATATAATAATAAACATAAGCATAAAATAGTAAAACTGTAACACTGTCCTGAGTTTTTGCATAGTGGTAAATGAGTATGAAAATTTACACCAACTCTAAAACTAAAACACTAAACATTTAATGAACATAATACTG
>JBBPBX010034500.1:0-10061 GCA_038048925.1 Garcialebias charrua
TTTAAAGGACAACACCCACCATGACAGTAACAATTCACCATATTGAACTATTACTGTAGTAGAATATTTCGTCTATTTTCATTTTTGCATTTGGGCCAGGCGAGGGTTAAAAAAAAAAAAAAACAACCGAGTCCCGAATGAATCCGGAAACGCGGCCGAAAAGTGTCGAAGTGTGGAGTGACTTTTGTCACGTCTCCACCCAGAAGGAAGGGATGAGTTTCCATGGAGGTTTATGAGAGTGAGAGTAAAACTGCATATTTCCTGGTGCATTTTTGTGTACAGCTGGACCAGTGTCTGTTTTTATTTTTTATTTATTTTATAGACCTTTTTAATAAGATATAACACCGCTGCGACTGTTGCTGGCTGCTCTCCTCTCCTCTGCCCAGAGAGGAGCGAGCCGCGCGGCTTCTCCCGTCTTCTCCCTGGCTCCCCGTTCCGCTGCGTCAGCTTTGAAGTTCGTGCCGGGGCTCGGTTCTGTCCCAGCCTTGTTGCTGGAGCACGGGGAAGCACGGAGAGCACGGGAGAGCACGGGGAAGCCCGCGCGCTCAGAGCTCCGCGCCGCGGCTGCCTTTCTACTCCCGACCTGTCTGGTCAGGGGAGAGAATAAAAAGCCGATGCGGAAATGAATGAATTTGTCGCGATCAAGCGAATTAAACTAGTATGTCTACGTGGATGCTGCTCAGAATATGACAGACATCAGTGAGCAACCGCTTCTCTTTTTTTTTCTCCTCTCTTAGAGCAGCGGTCATGGAAGTTGATGAAGGCTTATTATAACTCCGCCTGTAACTCCAAGGCGGAATCTTTAGTGATGTGAATGCCAGGGGCGGAGTGGGACAACTTTTCAGCCCGGGAGTTTAATGGCCAAGAGTGGCCCATTTTTTCACATTTTAAAAATATTTGGCAAAAATGTAGCCTATAATATTTTTTTAATTGCAATACAATCAACAACTTTTTTTTGGTTATAATTTTTAGTTACATTTTGTTACAATTCAGCAAATCAGGTGGGAAAAAAAACTAAATTAGTTGACTTAAAAAACAGAAAAAGATAAGTCAATTCTTTGTTGCTCTTTCCATATCAGACTCAAAGATTACTGAAAAACTCAAAACGTAATTTTGTTGGCTTGAACGTTGGCCAGCTGTCATGAGAAGTTTGCACTAAATACAGTGACAAAAAGATAAACCATAAAACTATTTTACATTCAAAATATTAAATTTGAGGCCAGATAAAATGTCAATGAGACCAGATTTGGCCCATGGGCCTCGAGTTTGACATGTGATCTACAGCATCAGTAAGCGCCTAAGAAGTGCACTAGTTTCTGCCACCATATTTGTTACTTTGTCATTGTCAATGGACATAAGAAGTTCTTTCTCTGTGGACATCAGCATAAATGCCTCCAAATGCTCCTGGTTAAGTGTGCTTCATAGTCTATTCTTGATGAACTTGAGAGTAGAGAAGCTTTCACATGCAACATGAGACAACAAATATTTGTATGCCAGCCCTATATAGGCATCTGTGAAAAGGTTATACTGTGTCAATATAAGGTAAACACAGATGACACAGTTTCTGCAAGAAGAACAAGCCCTGCTTTCAAGTTCAATCTCTGGTTCAACCCTGTTCCATCTCAGTACCATCTTGACAGTGGACTCTTCCAGAGGGGACTTTTTCAGCCTATCCCAAGACTGGACAGCTCTGTGTGTAAAGTACTCACTGTGGCTCTCTCATCAAATCTAAGCAGATTTTTGCTTGTTGCTTGAAGTGCTGAGCTCTTGAGTCCTTTAAGCCTCATCTCTGAAAAGTTTTTAGGGTCAAGACAAGCAAAATCAGAGACAAGTTTGGCATTGGTTGCAATATGTATGCATATGCATGAGTTTATTTTTATTTGTCTATTAAATGTGTTGCTTTAACATTTTTCTGTATCCTGTTTTCACTTCACCTCATGCATTTCTGCCTCATTACGTAAATAAGGACTTGTGTGGAAAATTAAAAAAATAATTACATTTAATTACATAACACAAGTCATCTAAGAGTAAAAGTAAAAACAAAAAAATATGTAGGCCTACAGGTATTTTAAGCACAGTAAAATGTAAAATTATGAATTAAAATATATAATTTGTTGGAACTAAGCTGGAAAAAAAACATGATGGTCAATTAATTTTTAAAACATGAGATAAAGTTCTAAAAAAGCTAAGTCTGGTCCTCTGGACATTCAAGAAACAAAACAAAACAAAGCAAAAAATGTCCAGAAGACCAGACTTAGCTTTTTTAGATTTTTCTACCTGGATTATTGAGCATGCATCAGGGTATGAGATAAAGTTATCTTTTAATTTAAATTGTCCTTTGACGTTTATTTATTTATTGGTCAATTTATATATTTCTGCTTTTATTTCTAATTAGGCTCAGGCTGTCAGTTTAGGTCCCACTTGACTTTCATGCATGTTTAGTGACATAGTACAACGTTGTGCTTAATTTATTATGCTAGTTTTTAATTTATATTACCTGTTGCTTCTTCTGTCTCTTTGAAAAAATGTCTGTAAGCTTTGCACATTTGGCAGCTTCCTCCTGTAACGCCTTTCTTTTCTTCAACCTGACTTTTTCAGCTCCACGGCCCCTTCCTATCCATTTTTATTGCTAATTAGCAGTTTGGACTCCGCGCTGCTCCATCAGCTGATGTTTTGGAAAATACGTGCTTCGCTGCTGGGTTGGACTCAACCAACGGTGAATTTTCAGGGGTGTTTTTTATCAAATGGTAGCTCCCAAGCTGCCGGCCCAGTGCGGCGCAGTCTCTTAAAGGGATCAGCGCTTTAAGAGGCTGCAGGCTGCAGTCTCTTAAAGTGATCAGCGCTCCCTCCCTTTAAGAGGCTGCAGCCTGCAGCCTAAAGTCAGGGACAAGTCAATTTTGAGCAGATTTATTCAACCGTCATCATTTTCCCCGTGCGCCTATCGGCCCATTCATGACGCGGCCCATCGGGAAAACTCCCGAATCTCCCGATGGCCACTCCGCCCTTGGTGAATGCCCATATTTGGAGAGGGGCAGATCTTCCCGGAGCTTCTGCTAAAATCTGCTATAAATCATGAAATAACACATTTTGCATTATTTCTCTACAATATAAATAAACGCTCCTGTATTATTTTTAAATAAACTAATAAATATTAATGGCGATGCAATTTGAAAACATGGTGGGTCATGGACTTTAAATTTATCTGAACTACAGTATCTATCTGGACTCGTTACATTTTTTAAACAGTGCGTAACGTGATGTGAAAATGAAGACACCAGGTTTATTTTTTATTTATTTATTTATTCAGCACCACAAAGTTTAAACACAAACACTGAGAATTAAACTGAACACACTATTAAAACACGTGAACCGAACTGTAACTACGTTAATGAACTGGACTCTTGCTGTGTGTTCATCTGGACCCATCAGAACCTCAGAACCATCAGCCTGTCAACGACAGCTTCTCCACCTGGCAGAAATAAATAAATAAATAAATAAAAACTCAGTTGTTGTGTGATCAAAGTAAACACAAGCAAACATTATATTAAGAACGTTGATTTACCTGCTGTAAGTCAGCTGTTTATCACGGAGGAAAGTCTGGTTCTGGTCCACAGTCTCAGCGTCTGGTGTGCAGCTTGTTAGATGAAGCGGGTCCCACTGACTCAAATCTGTTGACTCTTATCCAAATTCCAGCTTTAACTTGTTGTTAACTTGTTGACAACAACTTGTAGTTAGCTGATTTTAGCCAGAGAGGAAAACAGACGAGGCAGGCTCTCGGCTGCTGTTTACCTCAGGCTGCACGCATGCGCAGTAGTGAAGGTTCCAAAAATCACAGCGCCATCTAAAGGCCCAGCATGGTAACTACAGTGAAATCATGAGGACGGGGGGTGGAGGGGGAGAGAGTCGTATCCACAGAATTCGACAGTGTCAACGCAAAACTTTTCACCTAATTAACATACCCAAAACATCCGTTTCCCCCACACAGTGTCCGTGTAAACAGGGCCTAAGTCAACTCACACAAGCTATGTTTACATGGACATAAGTAATCGGATCAAACGGCCGATCGGATCAAAAGTGCGTCATGTAAACACCCCGTTCGGGTCATTTTTTGTGTATTCGGCGTGATCCGGCCTAATTTGTGATCAGATCGAAACGGGTGGTTTACGCCGATCCGTTACCCGTTCGGTGCTCATGTAAACACTTTTTCTGTTCCTTTTATCGGACTGTGGGAAACTGTCCTGACTGCGCATGTGCGCTGCGCGCACCCACATCCAACCCCCCCCCTCTCCCCCCTCGTGTTTCCTTCTCCGCCTGGTGAGTGGGTAGATGCTAATGCTAACGCATGGTGGGGAAGCAAAACTGGTCGGTGAGCGATGCAACATTTCTAATAGAAACGTTAAAATAGCTCAAAACTATCGAACGCCTTGACCTAAAGTGTAGGAACACGGAGTTATTTAAACAAGTACATGAAAAGCTGGAAGAAGCCGGAGATCGCTGGAAGTGCTTGAAAGCTAAGTGCTACGAAGCTAAAAACAACAACGGGACAAGTGTCTACGACCCCACCACTTTTTCATTGTACGTGTTGATGGATGAACTGATGACAGCTCGGCCACTTCCAACACAGCAGGCAGCAGTGTGGATCTAGGTGATGAGGAGGAGAGGAATCTGAGGAGAGGAAGCTAACCAGGAGCAAAGCATCCTTTCTGGTAAGTTAGACTCTTCAAAACACATTAACCCTCTGTACTGTATTACTTGAGTACTGTAATTAGAAACAACAAATATGTAAAAATGTAATTATAATAAGAAATTAGAGTAGCTGTAGGGCTTGCATAGAACTACAGTACTGTATACTGTATTGTACATTATAACACTACTCCAACTAACCACATAATTAACCTAACATTTCAACATATCAGGGGTCCAGTTAAACTTTTATTTTGTTTGTTTTTCAGATGACAAGTCCAGCTTTGAAGAGGCAGGTGATGGTGGCAGCAGGTGATGGTGGCACGTGGCAGGTGATGGTGGCAGGACACAACAGACAGTGGCACGTGGCAGGTGATGGTGGCAGGACACAACAGACAGTGGCACGTGGCAGGTGATGGTGGCAGGTGGCAGAAGATGGAAGAGTCCCACATCTTCTACTGAGAAATCCCAAGAAGTCCACACATGTGCTTTAGAACAACTCAAAACTGATTTGAAAATGTTTCAATTCTCCCCAACCATTCATTCAACCTTTATTTATACAGGCTAGCCTCGTTGAGTCACGGGGACTCATTTACAAGAGGGACCTGTCTCACTCACACCAAACAACCATCCACTCTCACACTCACACCTAGGGTCAATTTAGAGTCACCAATCAGCCTAACAAGCATGTTTTTTGGTCTGTGGGAGGAAACCGGAGTACCCGGAGGAAACCCACGCATGCACGGGGAGAACATGCAAACTCCACCCAGAAAGGCCCCGGACCGGGATTTGAACCGGCAACCTTCTCGCTGAGAGGCAGCAGCTCTACCAGTTGTGCCACCGTGCTGCCCTGTTTCCAACCATGTTTCTTTGTCCCCTGACAGATATGTAAATGTATTTTTTACACAGACATTAGGATTATAGTTTATGGTACAATTAAGATGTCCTAACTTAATACAGTCAGATGGTTTAATAAGGACTCTGAGTTTCTGCATGACTCACAGGATAAAAACACATTTGCTGTTCTATCAGGATACAGAAACATACATTTTGGAAGTAAAATCGATTATTTTGTCACCAATTTTGTTGTCCTAAATCACATGCATACATCGAAATTGTGAAAGTATGCGATGAGTTGATAAAGAAGTTACTGAATTACAGGTTACTGTAGTTTTTAAATGACCAAAGAATGTTTTTTTGTTGTTGTCATCATTACAAGATTTGATCTGTGCACATCGTCTATTTTGCACACACATTTTGAATGTTTAATTTTTATGTTTTTCTGATATACCTCAAATTGCACTAAGAATGAAACATGTTTCAAACAAGCAGTATCAATTGTTTACAAGAATTTGTTAAAATGTTTGGTCCATTAAAGAGCTCAGATGTTCACTAGTATTTGCAGTTTTTTATTGTGATAATTTTATACAAATGTTAACTGCATGTGAACACAAATACATGACAAGTATCTTTTTAGAAGAACTCTCCACTGTGACTTCAGCAACCTGAAGGTCATCTCTACCTCCACCTGACTGAGCTAAGGTAAACTTTAAATGACTTGAAGAGTCAGATGAGGAGATTGGGTATCCTTTGACAAGCCAGTCCAACAGCAGGTATGCAGGATCACCAACAATGAAGAGACGGACGTCCTTTTCTTCAATGTTCCTCACAGACTGCAAAAAAAGGACATGCCAATATTTAGTGTTCAACTTTTTATTTGTTTAAAGGCATGGTTCAAACAAATTTTATTTTAAATAAAACTATTACAGCTAAGTATGTCTACTGATTACTTAGCTGTAATACCGGTAGTTTAATACTAAATACAATATACAGTAGTAAAGTTTAGCCTTACATTTTGGCAACATTTAACTATTTGTTTAAAGACATGGTTCAAACAAATTTTAAATAAAACTTTTACAGCTAAGTATGTCTAATGATTACTTAGCTGTAATAGTTGTAAAACTAAATACAATATAGTAAATACAGTATTAGCCTTACTTTTGTCAACAGATGAGCCCTTTGATAGAGTCTGAGTGGCACAGGACATTGGCATCATGGCAGGGCACTGCCTGGCATCGTGACACTGATGCTCCAGAAACAGGAGAACAGATGAAGAATAGTAATTAATAACAAATACAGACAGTATCACGCAGACAGGTAGAAAAGGAAAGGACAAAAAGTTTATTAGCATACAGCGTTTTTATTATCTTACCAACAGCTGTTGTCCACGACAGCTTGGAGGACAGAGGACGTCTAGCGCTCTCATCCTGTGAATAAAAAAACTAAAAGCACGCGCTGCTTCACCTGTAGTTCAATCAGGGAGTGCAGTAAAAACTCAGTCGCCGTCAATACAATCTGGTGCGGGTCCATTTTTGACGGTCTGTTTACTTTCATCTCGGAAATAGCTTCTTCTTCTGTGGTTTTCACGAAAGTAACTTCCTCTTTGTTTTTTTTTTAAGGGGAGTGTACCACTCTGCGCATGTCAGAACTTCTGATCAGAATAAAAGCCCGCTGCATGTAAACACTCGTCATGAACGGATTGGGCCCATGTAAACGGTGCTATCTAATTATGCAATCAGAACACATTTCAATCCGGTCACAGAATGTTGCCCATGTAAACATAGTTACAGTATGAAACGCCAGTGAGAAAAGATGGGTTTTTAGCAGGGATTTGAACATGTGAAGGGAGGAGGCCTGCCTAATGTTGGGGGGCAGGTTGTTCCAAAGTTTGGGGCTGATGACTAAAAACGCCCGATCTCCTTGGAGCTTCAGTTGTGTTTTTGGAACGGCAAAAAGCATCTGATCGGATGATCTCAGAGCCCGCGAGGGAACTCATGGTTCCAGCAGCTCGGAGAGGTAGAGGGGAGCGAGGCCATTTAGGCATTTATAGGTCAACAGCAGAATTTTAAAGTCGACTCTTGTTCGCACGGGGAGCCAGTGAAGGGAGGAGAGAACTGGTGTAATGTGCTCAGACCTACGTGTACCAGTTAAAAGCCGAGCTGCTGCATTTTGGACGAGCTGGAGACGTGAGAAGGAGGCCTGGCTGATCCCAGCATACAGTGCATTGCAATAATCCAGGCGGGTTGTGATGAACGCATGGACTAGTGTCTAAAGATCAGGACAACACTGGCTTGAGTTTAGATACAGTACCTGCCGCAGTTGGAAAAAGTTTTTCTGCAGAACGGAACTGATTTGTTTATCGAACTTTAATAAGTTGTGAGCAGGGTAACTCCTTCACATCCTACATCTGTCACAGATATGGACCTTAAAATGTGTGCTCTTTTATATGAGCATTTCCCCCAAGAAATATACCGAGCATGGCAAATTATGGGAACATTTTTGCTTAAAGCTTTGGCACTAACTCTTGTTGCCCGCCCTATCTGTCGGTTATTAAAATCTCGTGAACCACTGGACAGATTTTTGTGGAACATTTAGAAAGCAATCATTAATTCAGTCAGTTTGACAGATTTTGAAACAGATTTGGTGTGGTGGTACTAGTAGTTATCCTCAACACATTTTCTGAGTGCTAATACATCAGGCATAACCTCATTTGCAAAGTTTAACTTAAACAAGTTTAATTGTGTTTTTAAACACAAGATTAATTTAATCTAAAACTCTGATGTGGGTGGAGAGTGGAGGTATTTCTTCAAGAAATACTATCCAGGCCTTTACCACACTTTTTTTTGTTTGTAATGTACAAAAACTATTGATTTAAGGAAGGCATTTGATACTATAGATCATGGAATTCTTCTTGACAAACTATATACAGTAAATATGGTATTAGAGGGACAGCAGTAAAGTGGGTAAATAGTTATTTGGAAGATCGAAAACAATTTGTTCAAATTCATGACATAAGATCCAAATTTAGTAATATCACATGTGGAGTGCCTCAGGGCTCAGTACTTGGACCCAGGTTATTTAATTTGTATGTAAATGACTTGGTTAATGTGTCAGACTTTTTTAGATGTGTTTTATTTGCAGACGACACAACATTTATTTGTAAGGGTGATGATACAGAACAAATGCTGGAGTTAATACAGTCAGAATTTGTGAAAATCCAAAATTGGTTTTTTTTAAATAAGTTATCATTAAATCTGGATAAAACTTATTACATGATACACAGCAACAGAAAAACTGATGTTCACGTTCCATTTTTGGTAGACGGAACTGAAATTTGTAGAGTTAGTGAGGTGAAATTTTTGGGTGTTATTATTGATGAGAAATTAACATGGAGACCTCACATAAACAAATTGAGAACAAAAATATCCAGATCAATAGCAGTTCTGTATAAAGTAAGAGAGTTTTTCACTGATAAAGCATTGTTTATGTTGTATAATGCAATAGTTGTTCCTTATTTGGTTTACTGTATTGAAGTCTGGGGTAAAGCATGTAAAACTATAACTAATCCTTTGTTCATTTTACAGAAAAGAGCTGTACGAATTATTATGAAAAAAAACTATAGATATCCGTCGACTACTTTATTTTATCAACTGAAAATTTTGAAGTTCTATGATTTGGTTAATTATAACATTTTGTTGCTTATGTATAAGGCACATAAAGGCATGTTGCCTGACAATATTCAAACACATTTTGTTAAAAGAGAGAGTGTATATTTTCTTAAAGGAATTGAGATGTTTGTGAAGCCTTATTTTAGTACTAGTTTGAAGGAACGATCCACAATAATTCAGGGAATAGGATTGTGGAATGGTTTGGAAGATACTGTTAAGAATGCCAGATCACTGTGTACATTTAAGAGACTGATAAAGACGAGTTTCTTGGAAGAATATGGGAATCGTTAATACATATATCTACTTAAGTTGTTGTCTGATTTGATTAAGATGTTTGAGTTTTTATGTTTTTAATTTAGCTAGATTGTTATTTTCTTTTTGAATTAAATTTTTATATATATATAATTTGATTTACATTAGAATTGAGTAAAAAGGGGCAGTTTTCATAAGACTAGTTCTTCTTCTGCCACCTTTCATTTTATTTTATTTACTTTTTGTTATTGTATTGTATGTATAATTGTCATGTTTTTAAATGAAATGAATAAATTTTCCAAAAAAAAAATAATAATAATGAAGGGACAAAATAGTTAATTTTGTACTCTGGACTGCTGGTGAAGCCATTTCCTCTGTTTCTCCCTCCCTCCTCCGGATTCGCCATTCGTTTACGTTGTAAAACCGTCGTCCATAAAACAGCTACTTTTCCACAGCTGCTGCCTGTCCAGCTTGCTCCAACAAGTTTTGTTTTGTTTTTTGAATGTCCAGAGGACCAGATTTAGCTTTTTTAGAGAGTACAGGCAGATGTAGCCTCCACATCTAGCAAAACCGGAAACCGGAAACTGCGTAAATTGGCTTCAAAATAAATTAAAAAAA
>JBBPBX010034500.1:14243-32598 GCA_038048925.1 Garcialebias charrua
CACACACACACACACACACACACTTTCTCTGGTGTGTAGTGCAGTCCTAGAGCTGGCTCTCCTTTTAGTGTCAGGTGTCCTTGAGTGTTGGAAGCACTTGACAGGGAGATTTAATATCCAGCTCACTGGGAGCCAGACCAGCTATATCACTGCAGAATATCCAGCACCCCAAACCCCCGCCTCCAGCTATCATCCTTATATCCTGGCTTCTTCCCTGTCCTCTGCCCCTCCCTTTGCAGTGATCTCTCCATCCCACTTCCCTCTCCTCTTGTCTCGCACACTCCTCCGTCTTTGTTGGAGCAGGGAGGGGGGGGGGGGCAAACTGACAGCTCCGCAGTTCTGTGTATCAGTCCTTCTGCTGATTGCATTTGATCTGAATGGATTGTTTTTCATTTAGAGATTATTGCCACCCCCACCCTCCAACCAACCAGCAAGTCGAACTTGTTTGTGGTTTGGAATTTTGCTGCTGAGGTGATACGTGAAGGAGGATGACTGTTGACAACAAAGACAAAACGCAGGCGATGTTCCTCAAACAAAATACATTGCATTGTTTAATTTAATGTAGTTCTTTAGTTTGTTTCATGCCGCTGTACTTTTCCAATCACTCCATGCCGAAACTACTCGGTAAAACAAAAGACCCAGCAACATGCCCACCTATTCACAACAAAATCCCCATTTCATCTCTTTTGACTTAATCATTTTACTCCTGTTAAAACAGCAGATATAGAAATGCCCAAGTTATACTCCTCCCATGATTCATATTATGTTTGACTCTAACGTCTTTGTCTGAACCCCCCCTTTCCACGTTCTGAACGTAACCCTTTCCTGTCTCGTCTGATCTATCTCAGCCTTGTCTGCTTAATTAACCACTCGGCCCTTAGATTCATTCTCCTTGGCAAGCTAGGAGTCACTTTTCAGACCTGAGCTCTGTCCTCACCGATATTTCCTCATAAATCTAACAGGCGCGCTGCTCCTCCCTTGTAGTGAGCTATAGCTCACAGACCGTGGCATTGATCGGACTCTGACTGAGCCAGAGCTCAAGAGGCAAGGCAGATATTAAAAAACTGCAGACGCTTCTGCTGTATGATATTGACCATCCCCCTTTTATATGCAGGGGGAGTATGTGGAGGTGAACAACAATCAGAAAAGCCTGCTGAAGCTGTCTGTTTTTGCAAACAAGCAAAGCAAATACATCTCCTGCTTTATTTTTTATGTGTGTGTGTGTGTGTGATGTTAAAATGTTTGATTCATTAAAAAATAAATCCTGTGTCGTACAATCTGCGAGGTAGCCACTGGGAGCAGGCGAAGTGTAAACAGTGGCACTCCCTTTACCTGTTAACTTTTAAGTTCCTTGTGGATTATAAGTCTGTTGCCAACAAAACCATTCTTCAGGATGGAAGCTGATTAGAAAATGAAAAGCTATCGATCGAAGGCCGACAAGGCTTTTCGCTCACGTATTGTTTAGATGGTTGTGTGATGTGTGAGAGGCCAGGCGGCCCATTGGCTGGTCTCTTGTGAATAATGGCTCAAGGACAAGCAGCATTGATTCATTGACGTGGGAAGTTGACCAGGCCAGAGAGCAAGCCGCTAGCCGTCACACTCCCCTCTTCCTTCTCTTCTGTTGTGTGCAAAATCTCATAACTCCAGCTAGAGCTGCCCTTTTCTAATGCCGTCTGTTCTGTTTATTGTCTGTTCTGGTCAGTATAGCTCTGTGCACACACACTGCAGCTGTGTTTGTGCATCACCGTAGGTGTGAGACAAGTGAGTGATAGGTAATACACGCAAAAGTTTTAGGAGTACACATATTCTTTTAACTAACTTTTGACTAAAATTCATTCAACCTTTATTTATTTTTGGGCAGCACGGTGGCACAACTGGTAGAGCTGCTGCCTCTCAGCGAGAAGGTTGCCGGTTCAAATCCCGGTCCGGGGCCTTTCTGGGTGGAGTTTGCATGTTCTCCCCGTGCATGCGTGGGTTTCCTCCGGGTACTCCGGTTTCCTCCCACAGACCAAAAAACATGCTTGTTAGGCTGATTGGTGACTCTAAATTGACCCTAGGTGTGAGTGTGAGAGTGGATGGTTGTTTGGTGTGAGTGAGACAGGTCCCTCTTGTAAATGAGTCCCCGTGACTCAACGAGGCTAGCCTGTATAAATAAAGGTTGAATGAATTTAGTCAGGTAAATCTTATTGAGCCTCGAGGGCTCATTTACGAAAGCGACCTGCTACAAACTAAAGAATGATGAAAAATGCTACTAATACTAATGCTTAGCTGTATTTTAGACTAAAATTTCACTAAGCATTATGGAAAAGACAACAAAATCCACTCCCGTAGTGGTTAAGGGGAGTGGACTGTGTTGTCTTTCCCATAATGCTTAGCGGTTTTTTTGTTTTCCAGCTGCACCATGAGTGAAAAGGATGTCTGTGATATAGACCTGTCTCTTGTGTGCTGTTAAAGTTTAGGTGTTTCCTGTTGTGAGGCCCAGTGCCTTCATTGGGTATAACTTGCACAATGTTAAGACAGTAGTCACATAATAGTCACAGTTCAAAAAATTCATTATTATAGCCTCTTATACCTGAACGGTATCGGATCGGAAAAGTATCGGTATCAATCGATACCCGGATTTAAGTATTGGATCGGATCGGAAGTAAGAAATGTGGATCGGTGCATCCCTAATTTTTTTTTTAACTTCTTATGTTTATCCATTAGATCTCCCTCCTCCACCCATTCCACCTCCAGCGGTGCTCAAGTCTCCCACACATCCCTCCAAGGCAGCTCTGGAGGGTCGGGGAGTAATTTCCCCCAAAGCAGGAGAGGGGCGAGATAAGCGAGGGGGTGGCTATCGGCCGCAGGACTGCTCAGAACCCAGAACCAGCTCCTCTGAACGCAAAGACGCTCAGGACAGACAAAAAACTGCTCATGGAGGCAACGGGAATAAACCTGAGAGCAGCACTGCCAGCAAGGCGCGACAGCACGCAGGTATGAGAGGTGCGGTGTAACAAAATGTCTCTACTAAAAAGAAACTGTCCAGATGACCTGATTGAGAATTATCGGAAAATGTCTCTTTGTTTTTAATTGTATCTAAGGTTCTGTAAATGTGCCCTAACCACAGGTTCAGAGGACATTCTGCCATATAACCGACCACAGTTTCCTACAGTTAACAGCCCTCGAGATCCAAGCTCTTCCAGCTCCATGTCGTCCCGAGGCTCAGGGGGTCGGCGGAGAGGGGAAGGAGCACGCAGGAACCCTGCAGACATGACCGTCAACAACTTCGGAGCCTTCCAACCACGAGATGAAGAGTTAGAGGTATATGTTCATATCAACAACACAGAATGACTTTTATTAGAGTTGAACTTAGCAGATAATTCATGTGTAGACTCTAGTTATGCTTGTGTCATGTATTTGATGACTTTACACTCAACAGAATCAAAACGCAATTCAACAGGTGTAGACCTAAACATTTACAACTCAAGAACTAAAGTAATTTTTTATTTTAGTTTAAGAGAATTATGTGATGTGCTCCTGCATAGTCAGTGTTTTACCTGTAGTATACAAGGGGAAGCAGTAAGGACATTTCATTGCAGAGCCAAACTATACCACTAGTGAGAATAGAGGCTACATAGAAGCAACTTTAACCAACTAAAACATCAATACTCTTACAGTAGTTGGAGCAAATGCTACAGTATAATTTTTACACCTTATCAAATGTACATAAGCAGTATTTGATCCATATTGTCCCACTTGGTGAATGCATGTATTATTATTATAGAGACCAGGGGTGTCCAATCCTGGTTATCAAGGGCCAATATCCTATATGTTTTAAAGGTTTCTTTGCCCCAACACACTTAATTTAAATAAACGGATGATTTACAGGCTTCTGCAGGACTTAAAGATGTTATTTGATCACTGAATAAGGTGTGTTGGAGCAGGGAAACAAGTAAAACATGCAGGAGAGTGGCCATTGAGGACCCATATAGGCTTGGACAATAGCTGCCCAATGCATCCTGCCACAGAGCAGGGTATGTGGAAAGTGAAGACCACTGTTGTTAGTGCCCTGGATGGTGATCCTCATTTGAAAGAAGAGCATGTAGTGGAGTTGAATCAATATTGTGTGGTCAGTGGAGTGTGGATTTCTAAAAGTAATGTATTAAGCTCTATATTCCTTTGACATAATATGGGAAAATGTATATGATAACTGAAAGTTATGCAACATAACTCATGTTCCTTGAAGGAAGGGAACAAGGTGCAACAAAAATGCTATGGGAAATTGCGCTCCGCGCGATTACCTGAAGGAATACAATCACGCCTTTACGGCAAGGGCATCAGCGTCGTGCCAGAGGCCCCGCCCTCTGGGTACTTAAGCCGCTGACGCCCATCCATCGATCTTCAAAATGCACTTCACCGAGCTTTCAGCATTGAAAGGGCCAGGTATGTTGCACCTCGTTCCCTTCCTTCAGGGAACATGAGTTATGGTGCATAACTTTCAGTTACCTTATCAGTCATGTCACTCGGTGCAACATAAATGCTATGGGAACGTAATTCAATCACGCCCTTGAAATGCTCAGTAAAATGCATGCTAGTGTGAACGTCCGCCTTTATTCAGCAGGCATCCCAAGGCTGCTTTCTACTGTGTGTTAGAAAGGACAGCCTGAGTGACATCACACGCAGTAACATCCAAACTGTAATGCTTTGCAAACGTGTTCATTGAGCTCCAGTTCGCAGCAGCACAGATGTCTGCAACTGGTACACCCTTGAACAGTGACCACGAGGTGGCCAAGCCCCGAGTGGAGTGGGCACGCACTCCAGAGGGCACCTGTTGACCTTTGCTACTGTACGCCCTTTTAATGGCCTCAGTCACCCAGTGTGAGAGGCGCTGCTTTGATAGGGCCTTTCCTGTAGCTGGTGCAACAAAGCACACAAACAGTTGATTTGTTTTTCTCCATTCGGCTGTTCTCTGCATGTAAGTGCTTAAAGCTCTCACGGGGCAGAGAGCCTTCAGCCTTTCCTGTTCCTGAGTGAGGACAGGAGCAGGTGGAAAAGAAGAGAGATCAAAGTCCAGACTTCTGGGGTTTAAAGTCAAAACCTTGGAGATATATGCAGGATTAGGCCTTAGGGTGACCTTTGACCCGTCAGGGGCAAACCTGGTACACATTGGATGTACGGACAAAGCATGGAGGTCACCCACACGTTTTGCCGAGCAAAGAGCCAGGAGAAGAGCGGTCTTATAAGATAATAAATCTATCTTAATCTCGCTCAGTGGTTCGAATGGGGGGTCACAGAGAGCCCCCAAGACCATACTAAGATCCCATCTAGGGGTCAAGATCTTGCTGGGGGGGTCTCTTCCTTAGCACGCCCTTCATAAATCTTATTATGAGCGGGTGCGTGCCAGGCGTCCTGCTCGCCCAGCCCTTGTGACAAGCTGAAATTGCTGATAGGAACACCTTAATTGTTGAGAAAGAGCAACCTTTCTCCAACAGGTCCTGAAGGAAGGTGAGGAGCTGGGCCAAGTCACATGAATAAGAAATAACATTTCTTTCTGTGCACCAAGCTTCAAAAATATGCAATTTACGGGTGTAGAGAGACTGTGTTGACACACTCATGCATTTTGAATGGTATTTACCATGTTCTCGGGCAGGCTTGAGGCCACCAGCTTGTTCCTCTCCGCCACCAAGCTGAAATTTGCCACCGTTCTCAGTCTAAGTGGCAGAACTGTTCCTTCTGGTGACGTGGAGGATCCCTGAAGAGGAGCAGGTGGTGGAACCAGCTCTCCTTCAAGGGCCCTAATTTCTGTGGTCTCTTGAAGGTCAACCATGTTAGGGAGAGGGCCTTCCTGCAGATGTACCACCATACTACTCTGATCGAGAGAGTTTGGAGGCAGAGGCAATCTGCTGTCATTATTAGACAAAAGCTGAACAGAATGTCTGTTTTTCCTCTTTTTGTTGGGGGTCATGGATCGGAGGGGTTGTAAGTTTTGTAAACGAGCAGATCTCCTGACTCCAGCCCGTTTCCTGGTTGGGTCAGCACAGTGAGCGCGGTCACATGCTACAGGATCACTGTTTGAGCATGGCGTGTCGCCCATTGAGAATAAGGAGATAGCCTTTCGATTGGTTGGTGACAGAGAGTTCAGTCCTCTTCGATTAAAGGGAAGAGGAGTCTGATTTAGCCCTGGTGCTATTTCTGTTCTGCACTGAGTGTTTACACACGCTACAGTTTCATCACAACTGCCTTTGTGAACGTGTGATACTGGTGTTGGCCTGCGGGCTTCTGCCGTGGCCCCCCGTCCCTTACTGGCATCCGATGAATAGGTGGCCAGGAAGGTGGGTCGTCAGATTCTGTCGGCGCGCACCCCTGGAGCGCGGACGTGTCACGGGTTTGTTTGATTTGTGTATTGCCGGCCCGTGGTTTACAACGGAGTGGGGGCTGGAGCACGTGACCCCCCTCACCTGTCTTTGTGAGGAGTGATGGGCCTTCTTGCAGGCGCCTCTGGGCCTGTCTGTTACAGACAGAACAGAGGCATCTTGCTAGAGTTTATCGATTAGGCTAACACCCCGTGAGCCATGAGGGAGGGGGGGATGATGGCCCCCGCCCTTTATATCGGCTGGAAGAACAGAGGGGACTGTTCTGCTGATGTTACTGTGTTTGTTTTTTTGTTTGTTTTTTTGTGAGTCAAGAAAACACATAGGGCTGTTTTTTTAGCTTTATTCGTGCTTATGTGTAACGACATATTTGACTTTATGTCACTCACAGCAGAAATAACATGATTTGTGTCTGAAACAAAGTCACCAGCTTTTTGTACCGTGCTACAAACAAAGTCTGGACGTGAAAAGATAATTTCCCGTACCGCGTGGACGGGTGATCGTGTAAAGTCAAGAAGCGGGCCTGGTTAATCAGGCACGCTTCTGCCTGGTGTCCCGATTCGCCGAGGAGGCCCTGTGTCGGACCGCCTGGCGGGGAACAAATCTGTTTTTACTCCAGGCGTGTTCAGTCCGGAGTGGGCCCGGCGGTGGTCTCTGCCAGTGCTCGGCCTCGTATGCCGGCCACTTTTGCGGTGGGGCACGTGTGGCTGAGTGGTGTCGAGGCTGCAGTGCTTTGCTTCCAACTGACTCCCTGGGGGTGGCGAATACTCTCCTGGGGATGCCCACCCGGAGAGCTTCAGCCTGTTTGCACCTCTGGTCCAGCCTGGTCTGAATTTGATCCAACGCTTTTCCAAAAAGTCCCGTCGGTTCCATCGCATGGTGGAGAAAGGGAATTTTCTGTCCCTCCGGGAGGTCAGTTAGGGTCATCCACAGATGGCGTATTGCGATGACCACCTCAGCCATGCCTCTGCCTTGTGCAACAGCCGTTGTCCCCATCATGCGGAGCACAAAGTTTGTTGGCCTGCGGGCTTCATCCAGCAGCTCGGCGGCAGCTTGCTTGTCTGTCGTTACCTGGAGCTGCTGTAGTTTTTCAGCCATGTACGCTTGCATCATGGCGGACGCATTCATTGCGCGCGCCGCGAGGCCCTGAGCTCTGTAGTATTTCTCAAGCAGAGAAGCCGAATCTCGATAGGCTTTGCTGGGGAGAGTTGGTTTTGTCCTGGATGACTTGGGAGCCAGATGAGACTCCAGCGTGTCCTCAATTTGAGGCACATTGGATATTCCCACTTCATCCATCCCGTCCACGTCGAGAAACTGCGAGAGCGGTAGCAAGATGGGAGCTCTGGGCTGAGGCCAGGTGCGAGTCAGCTCTGTGAGGAAGTCCGGAAAGACGGGCATCCTTTGCCTCGTGACGGCCTGCTGCTTTGAATAAAAATAATTTCCTGCCAACCTCGTGACTTGTTGACAAGGTGGAGGCTCCGGCCATGGGATCTGCAGTGCGTCCACTGCTCTGTGACACAAGTCGAACAGAGCAGGGATGGAAAAGTCAGTCTCTGTGCGGGAGAGGTCTTCTCCCTGTTCCTCGTATTCGACGTCGGCGTCATCCGTAGAAAATTCACCTGAGGCTGAAATCGAGATCTCGTCCTCGTTCATCATGCCTCAAGTGTCAAATTCGACTGTTAAGTCCACCATGGGAGCCAGCACATCTGGGCTGTCGCCCCATTCGACTCAGGTGCTGTCATCCAAAGCCATGCTCTCGAGCTCCGGCGTGGGAGTCAGAGGCTCAGTAGTGTTTGGGTCTGCTGGCGCAGCAGCAGCCCCCATGGCCTTGGCAACGAAGTCCGCCCGGTGCCTCCTCACCGCCTCCAGCATCTGGCTGCAGTGTGGGCAAGACTCGGGTGCGTCCAACGCCATGTTCGCATGCAGCATCCCCAAGCAGACGGGACAGGCCTCTTGGGTGTCCGTCGCTGAGAGGGAAAAACCATATCCGCTGGGGGCAGGCGCGCAAGGTCGGACTCGCTGTCCTGCTGGTCTTTTTTGGAAGTCTTGTCTTTCGCTTTCCTTTCTCCGGAGGCATGTCCGAGATAAGGCGAGCGAGTCCTTCCAAGATCTTTTTTCTTCTTATTTGAGACGTCTTCTCCGTCGCGTCGCTTTCGCTGGCTAGCCTTGCTACGAATTAGCAGAGGTAGCGGTGTGACGCAGTTAGCACCGTCGAGCGAAGCAGTCTGAGAAAAGAGGAGAAGAAAAAACCTGTTAACAGGCACGGGCCCGGCCGCGGGCCCGTTTGACCTTAATTTGCATGTGTTGGATCGTCATTTCTCAAATACGGAAGCTTTGTAAATTCTGGCACTTTAAAACTCTTTCATAGGCTCTCTGCTTTTGATTGACACCAATTTTGACCAACTGAGTGAAACTTTTCAGTCACTAGAGCCAATCAAATCACACAGAGTGACGAAGTGAAAAAACACAGACTCCTACTTACCCCACGTGGGGCTTTGGCCAATCAAATGAGACGCTGATTCTGATGCAACAGACGTGTAGCCAATGAAAATCCCATTGTATAGACATGTGACATGACAGGTTTCGAATTACATGCAGGCTAGAAACTTACTGCGCAACAGAGTCATTTCAGCTGCATCTGCTGTACGTAAAAGGGTGAGGTCTTCACTGTTGACTTTACGCATGCTTTTTCGGACTTTTTTCACTGTTTAGCCATGGATAAATGCCATGGAAAAATGAAATACACCGCAGGACATGCTCTGGAACTGAATTTACAAGTAGAGATAGTGATTCCTCGGACGAAGGTATGTCAGCTTCTCCTTGTGTATGTGTGTATGTGTGTGTGCGTGTGTGTGTGTGTGCCTGTGTGGGGGCCATGAATGAGGATGCCATGTGGAACTATTGTGTGTTATCTGGGTGTTATCTGGGGTGTTGGGTCTTGAATAAGAAGGCAGTTGGACCTGTTGGGGGAATTTTCTCTTGTGATGTATACAGGTGGTTCCTGATTTACGAGCGCCCTGACATGATTTACAGTTATTTCTATCAGCTTGAGAGTAAATATAGCAATGGAACAGGGTTACCCTGATGTAAGCTTTCAATAGAGACCTCACTGAAGTCACACTGAAGTATGTTGAAGTATTCAGCAGTTACAGACTTTTGAAGTTGGCATATACAGGTGTTATTCATGTTGGCACAGTTTGGAGAGGTTTTGGGTAGGTTTGAGGTCCGCCTGAACATGCACATAAAAAACATGCACAAAATTCTCAATTTTTATGCTATTGACTTCAAATTTGAAACTGTCATAGTAAATACTTCACTCTCTAGGCTCATATAAAATTCCAGTCCATATCTTCTTGTGTCAGTCTGCAGGTGCTTGACAAATATAAAAATTTTCAGGCGAGGCAAAAAAAATGCTTGATTTCTGTGTGTTCTCACTTAAATAAATACAAAATAATAACAGATACAACAAATTTGACTGCTGAAACAAAAAATTCAAAGTGTTATCTTTACAAAGACACCAAGCATTTGCTTGTACTCCATACGGTTCAAGAACAGCTTCTAATTTAATTTGGGTATGTATTTTTTAGGCGTTTTTCGCATTTTTGAGGTGAATGCTAATTAAGGAAAAATGTGCCGGACTAGCTTTCGCTAGCCCAGTAGTACGCAGGAATAATTCTCTGTACGCTCTGTGTAGGGAACAAGCTCACCTCTGGTCGAGCGATGAGGCAACAAAGAAGTCCCACTAAGAGAGAGAGTTCAGGTTTAAGCAAGGTGAAGGGCAATAAGAGAAAGATGGATGGGCGTCAGCGGCTTAAATACCCAGAGGGCGGGGCCTCTGGCGCGACGCTGACGCTCCTGCCGTAAAGGCGTGATTGTATTCCTTCAGGTAAACCGCGCGGGGCGCAATTTCCCATAGTGATATGTTGCACCGAGTGACAAGACTGATAAGGGAACAATATTGTGATGAAAAATAAATAAAGTAAAAATAAAGAAAACTTGTTTAGGTGTAGGAAGTTGGTTAGAACACAACTGAGTGTATGTGGTGTTCAAAATCCTCCACAGCTGCAGCTTGATTCTCATTAAGGCACAGTGCTGTGTGCGGATTGGCCTGCACACACTGAACAAGGTCTTTCAGGATTTTTGAGATATCCTACAGACCATGTGATGCAAGAACAACCTCCTCAATTTGGTCTAATACATTTAGCAGTCCAGTATCTTCTTGTCAACTGAAAACATAAAACATACTGTTTCAGTACAGCAAAAAAAAACTTTTGGGTGTTGTTATTTATAAGAAGCTGACAGAAATCTCATGTAAATTACTTAAGAATAAAAACAACAAAATCAGTTGCATTACTGTATTAAGTAAAATAGTTTTTGAATGACAAAGTTTTGAATATATTGTATAATGTAATGATTGTTCCATATTTAATCGATTGTAATGAAGTTTGGGGGAAAAGCATGCAAAACAATTACAAACCATGTTTTTATTTTACAAATAAGAGCTATAAGAATTATTAGTAGGAAGTGCTATGGTCAACCAACAAATAGATTTCATCAATTGAAATTATTAAATTGTTATGATTTGGTTTGTTGTGTTGTTTAAATAAGCAGTCCTTTAGTTTGCTTTATAATTATTTATTAACACGTGCTCCAAGTCACTTCAGCCAACATGTCTGTCTTCTCTAATCTCTCTCGTCTATCTGATCTTGCGATAACACATTAACGTTACAACACTACATTTTCCTCCTTGTTTAAAACAAAACCTATCTGCAACACAAAAATATATATACAGTATATAAATATTTTTTAACATAGAAATCAAAACAATTTCTATTCTACTAAACGGTAACATTTATTTTCTCTTAGTTAGTTTATTTATTTATTTCAAGTCTCTCTGTATCTGATGGGCTTTCTGATGACACGGCCTTTCCTCGTAGTGATGACCTCAGATACAGGTGGGTTAGGTTCTGGTGGGATCTCATCTGATGAAGTGGTCTCAGCAATCGGCTCCTCCACAGTTGTGTCGTTGATTTGGGTGTTGTGTTCCAATGGAGTTTCAAAAGCATCAAAGTCAAGTACCACAGGTGTGTGTCGAAGATGTTTAACATTTCTGATCACTCTTGATCCATCTTCTGTGTTGACCAGTTCAAAGGCATTATCAGCGGTATTTCTCAATATCACATATCGAATGTCTTTGAATGTGGTGTCCAGCTTTCCACTCTCCATACTAGCAATGTAAACTACATCACCAACCTTAAAGTTGTGGTCTTTTGCTCTGTTGGTTTTATCAGCATACTCTTTCATTTTGGTTTTGTATTCATCGTGATGGTTTCTGATGTTTATTGTTTTCTCTGTGCCATTTGGAAATCCACATTCCACCTCCATGTTGGGACACTTTGTGCGGATCTCTCTTCCAAACATGAGCATAGCTGGTGTTTCTCCTGACGCTCTGTGTGGTGTTGATCGGTATGCCATTAAGATTTTTGGAAGTTCTTCCTGCCATTTTTTTCTTGTGCATTCAGTTGTTCTGAAGGCTTTCTTCAAGTATCTGTGAAACCTCTCAATTTTTCCATTGCTCTTTGGATAATAAGGTGATGCTCTGATGTGTTTTATTCCACATGACTTGAGAAATAGTTCAAATAACTGTCCCACAAACTGTCTACCATTATCAGTAACAGCCTCTAGGGGATAACCAAATCTTGCGAATATTTTGGTCAGTTCTGAAATGACAGTAGCTGAGGAAATGTCTGGA
Source organism: Garcialebias charrua (assembly GCA_038048925.1). Lineage (NCBI taxonomy): Eukaryota > Metazoa > Chordata > Actinopteri > Cyprinodontiformes > Rivulidae > Garcialebias > Garcialebias charrua. The sequence continues at coordinate 26,349 of JBBPBX010034500.1, forward strand.
ACAACTACAGCTTCCGGGAAGGAAGTGTAATAGTCTATCACAGTTAACACATATTGGTTTTGGATAGGACCTACCAGATCAATTCCTATCTTTGTCCATGGTCTTGGTGGTAGCTCTAGCGGTTGAAGGGGTTGATCTTCATGAAGCGGTTGATTGAGCACACAAGCGGAGCAGTTTCTGATCAGTCTCTCTACATCCAAGTCCATGTTGGGCCAGTAAAATTTGCTCCTTAGATATTGTTTTGTACGAACCACTCCTTGGTGAGTTTCGTGTCCAATTTCCAGTGCTTGTTTCACCATTGTTCTTGGTAGCACTATCCTGTGTCCTCTCAGCACAAGTCCTTTATATACAGGTATGCTGAACTCTCCAGCACATCTGTTGTAAGGCTGCAACTCAGACGGAACTGGGTTCGGCCTTTCCGACGATGTGTTCTATTTTATAATCATATGGTTGTAGTCTCAAACCGAGTCTCTGTATTCGTGGTGGTGACAGTGTAGCTTTCTCTGGGTTGAACATGTATATGAGGGGTTTATGGTCAGTTTGCAAAGTAAACTTGCCCCCCCACAAGTACATTCTAAAATGTTCCACAGCCCATACACATCCTAAAGCCTCACGTTCTATCTGAGAATAACGACGTTCTGTTGGGGTCAATGAACGGCTTGCATAGGCTACTGGTTTGTTCTGTCCATCTGATTGGGTCTGTAGTAAAACTGCACCTAATCCTACTGGACTAGCATCAGTAATAACTACTGTGGGTACATCTAATTTAAAGTAGGCCAGGCATGGCTCACTCACCAATGCTTCTTTCATTGCTTGGAATGATCTTTCTGTTTCACTTGTCCACTCCCACGCTTGTTCTTTTCTAGTCAGCTTCCTTAGTGGTTCTGATAAGTTTGCATAGTTTGGTATGAATTTCATCAGAAATCCACAAGTACCTAGGAATGAGCGAAGTTGTTGAACATTTTCGGGTCTTGGTGCTTTGTAGATGGCTTCAACCTTTCTTGGGTCTGGTTTAATTCCTGTGTTGGTGATCACATGTCCAAGTATCTCAATTTCTTGTAACCCAAAAATACACTTGTCTCTGTTGAGGGTTAGACCTCTGTCCACAAATCTCTGAAATACTTTTTTCAGTCTCTGTTCAAGTTGTTCTTCATCCTCTCCAAAGATTACTACATCATCCATGTAGCAAACGGTACCAGGCATTCCACATAACATAGAGTCCATAGCCTTCTGGTAGGCTTCTGGTGCACTCGATAATCCAAAAGGAACTTTTCTGAAACGGTAGCACCCTCTATGTGTGATGAATGTCGTCAGGTGTCTGGACTCTGTGGCTAAATCACATTGCCAAAATCCTTTCCGTGCATCTAGCTTAGCAAACACTTTTGCTCCCTGCACTGCCTGTAAGATGCTGTCTACTGTTGGTACTGGGTGTCTTTCTCTGATCACTGCTCTATTCACCTCCCTAAGGTCTACGCATAGCCTCACTTCTTTTGTGTCTTTCTTAGGTACAATAAGGATATTAGAAACCCATTCTGATCCTTCATTTACCTCCTCTATAATACCTTGTTCTAGCATCTTATCTAGCTCCTGGTTCACAGCTTCTAACATGGGATAAGGGACTCTCCTTAAACCTTGAGCTACAGGCGGGACTTTTTCATCGACTGTAACCTTATGGCTGTAACCTTTAATTTGTCCAAGTCCTTTAAATAGTACTGGGTACTCTTTAACAAGCTTGTCAAACCTGTCTATTTGCTCTACTGTGTTTACTTTTTCTCCTGTGTTCAGTATATTTAATGCAAAGCTTGTTTTTCTGCCTAGCAGTGCTTCTACATTCCCTTCTATCACATAGATGTTATCTGTAATAACATTGTTTTTCCACCTCATTTCTGCTTCAAAATAACCCACACATTTAAGTGGAGTAGTCTGTGCATAAGCATAAAACCTCTTCTTAGTTGATTTTAGTTTATTTTTAGCAGAAAGTGTTCTTTTATATAAATCCTCTCCTATGAAGTTTTTTCCACTTCCTGTATCTATGACCATTTTCAACCATTGTCCATTTACTTTGATTGTTTCAGTACCTTCAGGATCAACAGCATGGACAAATTCATCAGAATCTGATTCTGAATCTGCAGTATCCTGTATTACTGCTCTCACTGGTTTCATCTTTTTCTTTTTTTCTGTAAATTTATCACTGTTCTTTTCTGTTTGTATTTTATTTTTCTTCTTGAAACACATGCGTGCATAATGTCCTGTTTTCTGACAAAAGAGGCACGTTGCTGTCTTTGCTCCACATTCTTCTGAAGTGTGTGTGTTCTTTCCACATCTGTAACAACAGGTGTCGCTGTTGGCTTTCTCTTGGCTCCGTTCACTTCTTGTTCCTGTTTTACGGTCTCCAGCTGCGCACTTCTTTGTGAAATGAACTTGGTTTTCCTTCACTCTGTGACCAGCTCCCTCCGTGAAAAACTTAGCTTCTGCATGTGCTGCTTCAAAGGCTCTAGCTGTAGACAGTGCTTTGTCTAAACTTAGCCCGTCTTCCTGCAACAGTTTATCACGAAGCTTTTTCATGACACATTTCTCCACAATCTGATCACGTATCATGTCGTTCTCCAGCGTGCCAAAGTCACATGATTTTGCCAGTTCTCTTAGTGCATTCACAAAAGCATCCACTGTCTCTTCAGGGCACTGAGCTCTCTGTCTGAACTTGTGTCTCTCTAGGACTATATTTCTTCGCGGAGTAAAATATGCGTCTAGCGCGGCAACAGCCTGAGCATGTGTACCTTTTTCTCCTGGTAAATTGGCGAAAATCCTCTGTGTCGGCGCTCCAATACAATGCAGTAGAGTGGCTCTCCTCACCAAATCTTGTGCATGAATTGTCCCACTTGCAACTTCAAAGAAGCTGTAAGAGTCCTTCCACAGTTTATACTCCGTGAATAAATCAGATGCTCCGAGGTTCAGCGGGAGCGGCGGGGCCAGTTGAGCATAACTCGGTGCAGGTGCAGCTCCGGCAGCAGCTTGCTGATCGTTATCTGACATGGTTCTGTCTCAGAAGTCCTTCTTTGCCTCTGGGTTCTTGACAAACGTTCTCCTCGTCGCCAAAATGTTGTGTTGTTTAAATAAGCAGTCCTTTAGTTTGCTTTTATACTTATTTAACACGTGCGCCAAGTCACTCCAGCCAACATGTCTGTCTTTTTCTAATCTCTCTCTCGTTCATCTGATCTCGCGATAACACATTAACGTTACTACACTACAGGTCTCATGCAGTTAGCCCAGATAAATCCCATGCCCACTCGTTACCCAAGTAGCCCACAAAAACCCCATGTGGGGCCCAACTATGCATGCTGGCTGGGTAGTCAGGAGTTGTGTATGATATATTTTTTTGACATGTTACTGTATTGTTAGTTGTCATTGTTACTCGTTTATTACTAATCATTTCTTTAAAAAAAATAAAATAAAATGCCTCCTGCTCCTCCCATAGATATAATATACTTTTGTTTTTATTATATCTATGGCTCCTCCTGTATGCTTCCCGGTGAGGTCAGGTGATTCGGACACGTCCCCTCCCCCGGAGGAGCTGGCTGGGGGAGGCAATTCTGGATGATGGGTGTGTAAAAACAAAAAAAAATGAAAAAAGTTAATATAAATGGCTAAAATTGCATTTTATTTACGTTGTAAAAAGCTTACTTTTTTTTAAAAAGCTTACTTTTTTTTTTTTAATACAAAGGCATAAGTTAAAAGAGTGTAAAATTCTGTTGGGTTTTCAGTTTTATTGTGAAAAGCTAAACGGAAGTGTGACCATGCAGTCTGGTGAGAACTTGATGGTTTTAACACGCGTCGGAGCAAACAGGTGTCGCAGTTTTAATTAAAGGTTTCCTAATCGATAACAGTGGTCGGTAATAAACAGTAATTATTTTTATGACTACTATGGACATTTTCAGCTCGAAGTTTGTCCTGCAGGTTTTTGTTTTTGTACTTTTGAGTTCAGCATTGAACATGTAGCATTCGCCAGGTACGCCAGGTAAGAGTGCTGCGTCTTGTTTAGCTTGCTCAGTTCACTGGAGACCAGCTGTCTCATCATTCAGGTCTGGATGTGAAGACAGAACTGGAGTTTTATACACCGCCAGAAAAGTGCCTTGGGATACAGTTTTTTTTTTGTCTGCCGGACATTTCTCATTGGAGTTCAGCAGGATGATTGCACCGCCATCTTGGACATAGTTTCCTCTTCACCTGAACTGGGACCAGTCTGTACTGAGCTACTGAACCAGGTATGTGTAGCAAGCAAGTGTATGAACGTTTTTATTTTTTAACTTGATGCAACACCACCTTAATACTTCACTCAAAGAAATATTTTTACACACAAAGGCACTCTGGTTCGTTTAGGTTTATTAAATTTGTTCATTTTATAAGAAACAATACAAGACAATCCCATAAATGACAATATTTAAAAATGAAAGGTAGCAGAAAGAATTAGGAGACTGTTCACATATACAGTATACATTTTATTATACAGTATACATTTTATTAACACAACCAGTTTTAATAGAGACAATAATGATTGACATTTTACGAAGGCTGAGGTGGTCAATAAACTAAAACAAAAACAATTTATTTACTGCAACACAAAACAGGAATGCACCCAAGTTGTGATGTACACAAGGCAGGGGAAGGGAACCAACACCAGACTGGACTGCCACCTTCAGCCTGAAACAAATATGAAATTAAGTAAACATATTTATGAATACGTACCATTTAAGAGTTGCAAAAAACCAAACGTGAGCCACACATTCACAAACAAACTCACATTCACAAATAAAAATGGTTGCAAATGGCCCCAGCCTTTAGTTCAGCCAGACACTCAGTAAGACACTGCCTAATGATGGAGACTCAAGCAGGCTGTGAGAGTCCACCAAGGCAGGCCTGAGCAGGCCGAGGACAGCCAAGATCAAACTGATCCAGCTGACCCAGAGCAACAGATTAAAACGAGCACCAGCAATTTAAAGCCCTACAAAAATGAGCAGCAGAACATCTTGCAGGACTAGCGTGGCATCACTTCTGCAACAGATATCTTAGTTTTTTTTTTTAAGTTGGCAGAAAAACAGTGTACATACTTCTGCAGATCAAATCACCCATGGAGAGGAGAAAGTCACACCCTCTGCAACAGGTGACTCACATGCCAGTCTTTACCTCATGAACAAACAGTCATAAAGACAAAATTGTAACCAGTCAGTACAAAAGGTGAAATACACGCACCGCCCAGGAGGAAAAGCAAACAACTGTCCCAATTTTTAATGGACAACATCACACGGAGCACTAGCTGTCAAAATAAAATCAGTTTACCACCAAGTCTAGATTGGCCATCTTAAAGTGAAACAGGCAATACATACCCACGCTGATCAGCTGCACTGCCACCAGGTAACCAGGAAGTCAGTGACACCAAAGATGGAGTCACAGCCAGAGAAACACACCTGCTTATATGATGCACTCTCTCCTGTGATTGGCCAGCCAATTTACACTGCTGTACCCATCTTTAGGAGCTACTACATATGTGACAAAAATATCAAGAGTATTCTACTCAAATTCAGTGTATTTTTTAAAACAAAAGTATTTTATGTATTTTTTTTCCTTCATTTTTTTAAACATAAAACAACATAACGTAAAACAATAAAACAATCCCATTCCACCCCTTCCCTCCCACACTGGATCAGTCAAAATTACACAGACAAATTATACAGGTACTGACATGCTCTCTACCATAGACATTATATATAGTAGACCAAGCATAGCCTGCTCTGGCGCAGGATTTAGGGCAGCCATCTTGGCGCTGTCACCCTTGTACTTTGCTGCATACAAACTAACAGAAAATGCCTCACCACTTCTTTGAAATAAGATCAATAATAGTGAGTGTAACATTTTTTCTGAATGCTCAGCTTAAGAAGGCAACAAGGCTCCTTAGTTTCAACTGTTGCCTTTTTATTTTTGCTTTGTTATAACAGTTATGTGCAGTTCAGTCAGTACAAAATAACTTCAATAAACTCACTAAATCACAGTATATGAATAAAATAACATGGACCTCATTCAGACAATGTTTTTGTGTACACACTCCCAGATATCACGTTTTTGTTTTAAAGGTTTCCAAAAGATAAATATATGTATATATATTATTATATGTATATATATATGTATGTATATATGTATATATATTGTATATATATATATATATATATGTATGTATATATATATATATATATATGTA
>JBBPBX010034502.1:0-15037 GCA_038048925.1 Garcialebias charrua
CATACAAACTCATGTTCGTGCTGCTGTTTATTTCGACTATATTAGGCTTAGTGTATTACTAGTTGATGTTTTTCTTAGTTAGTTCTAGATGTTATTACTGTTTTTCTCTTGCATTTGTTGTTGGATGTAACTGGGACCCCGTGTACATAATCTCGTTTTCATCACATGTACCACATGCGGTGCAAATGACAATAAAGACTCTCTCTCTCTCTCTCTCTCTTAGGTTACAACAAGACTCGTAGCTATTTTAAAGTAACTTGGTTGAACAATGGAGAATAAGAAATAAACACAGTAATCATTACATGTGCCTCAGTGCAGTTGCTTTGCATTCCAGCAACTCTTCAGTTTGCACCAGCTCACTGAGTTTTTCTTTACGTCTCCTTCTCAAGACATTGGACTTGGTGATCAGTTGGGCCATTAAAGAACCTGACTTTCCCTCTGCCTGCTCTGCCAACTGATCTGCATCTTTTTGCAGAGAATCGCACACCTCTTGTAGAACTTTTCTCTCTTTTTTTCAGCTCTTTAACTCAGCTTCAGCGTTCATGCCCATCGAGGCTACGCTCATCTTTTTTTTTTTTACAAAATGTACAATAAGCCTTGCGGTTATTCTCGGCGACATGCCTCAGCAATTCTTGAAAATCAGGCATCTCCAACCAGGAGTCTGAAAACTTGCATTTACCCATTGTTCTCACGGTCTTGCGGCAACTTACTCAAACACACAGACTCAACTTGGAGATAAAGCAGCCGTGCATGCGCACAAGATAGGCCTAGCTGTAAAGGCTGTTGTAACCTGACACTCTAAATTTGTGCGAAGCAGTTTCCGAATCCTCCGCAGTGAGGAAAACAAATATTAGTCATACATACTTTTTGCTGTCAAATTATTTAAAGCTAGAATAACAGCAAAAAAATAATACCTCATCAAATCGCTTTCAAGACTTTTTAATACTTTTCAAGACCCTTAATTTTCCCAAAATTGATTTATCAACTTTTAATAACTTTCAAGACCCCGCGGACACCCTGTTTATACTTGTAAAATACTATGTTTAACCAAATCATAAAATTTTAATAATTTCTATTGATGAAATAATATATTTGTTGGGTGACCATAACACTTCCTACTAATAATTCTTATAGCTCTTTTTTCTGAAATAAAAACAGGGTTTAATCGTTTTGCATGCTTTTCCCCAAAGTTCAATACAATACTGTAGATTAAATATGGAAAAATCACAATAGATTAAATATGGAACAATCATTACATTATACAATATATACAAAGCTTTGTCGGGGCGGCCGTGGTGTAGTGGTAATGGCAGTCGTCTCCCGATCGGAAAGTTGGCGGTTCGACTCCCGGGACCCGCACCATGTGTCGTTGTGTCCTTGGGCAAGACACTTAACCCTGAGTTGCTCCCGGTAGGACTGGAAAGCACCTTGCATGGTAGTCTGCCGCCACCGGTTTATGAATGTGTGTAGCATTCAATATATGTCAGAGTCAGAGTCAGAGTCAGAGAGAATTTATTGTCATTTGCACCGCATGTAGTACATGTGTTGAAAACGAGATTATGTACACAGGGTCCCAGTTACATCCAACAACAAATGCAAGAGAAATACAATAATAACATCTAGGATTAACTAAGAGAGACATCACATCAGCTAGTAATACACTAAGCCCTAATGTAGTAGAAAAACATCATTATAAACAGCAGCACGAACATGAGCAGATGGTCACAGATGAACGCAGCAACAAGAAACAGATCAGTACAGTATCAGTATGATGTGACATTTTGCAGTGTTTATTCTTATTATTTATTTATTCATGAGTCTGACAGCCTCAGGGTAGAAGCTGTTTCTCAGTCTAGTGGTTCTACATTTGATGCTCCTCAACCTCCGTCCCGAGGGGAGTGGTGCAAAGAGTGAGTGTGCTGGGTGAGTGAGGTCTTTCATGATGCAGGTGGCTCTTTTTCTGCATCTGGAGGTGTAAATGTCTGTGATGGTGGGGAGACTGACTCCCACAGACTTCTGTGCAGCCTTCACCACTCTCTGCAGAGCTTTTCTCTCTGCAACTGTGCAGCCTTTTTGTTAAGCTCAAACTGAACTTGTTTTGCTGTCACCTCTGAGATGTGCTTGATCCTGTTTCCTTTCGTGCATTAGCACTTTGAGATTTTCAGTAATGAAAAGTGCGTTATAAATTGAATTTATTATTATTATTATTATTATTTGTCATTCAAAAGCTATTTTACTTTATACAATAATACAATTGATTTTGTTATTTTTATTCTTAAGTATTTTACATGAGATTTCCATGTCAGCTTCTCATCAATAGCGACTCCCAAAAAGTTTTATTTAATTAACTATGAATTTCAATGATGTAATTTTTAAAGTTGTTGTTTAAAGTTAAAACTATTAATATTGACAAAGTTGAGAATTTTATATTTATTTAATGGGCATTTCAATTATTTTGAAGGCTAAATTCAAATAAAAAGTGAACATTAATTTATTTGTATAGTTTGTAGTTTTTCTGAGGCTTTTATATTGTTTATATCGATATCGAATGATATCGATGTAGACCAAAATTAAGAAATATATCGTGATAAAAGTTTTGTCCATATCGTCCAGCCCTAGAATGCACGAAAGGAAACAGGATCAAGCACATCTCAGAGGTGACAGCAAAACAAGTTCAGTTTGAGCTTAACAAAAAGGCTCAATCAATGTTTAAAAGGCCAAGCAAGCGTTCCTTGAAGGAATGCATATTACCCGCCACCTTACATGCTAGAGTTTTAAACTAAGATCATGTATGTTGATAATTTTATACTAAGATCATGTATGTTGATAGTTTTATACATGTAATAAAATCATGTATGTTGATAGTTTTATACAAACCGGATTCCAAAAAAGTTGGGACACTACCAGTAAACAAATTGTGAATAAAAACTGAATGCAATGATGTGGAGGTGCCAACATCTAATATTTTATTCAGAATGGAACACAAATCACAGATCAAAAGTTTAATCTGAGAGAATGTATCATTTTAAGGGAAAAATATTTTATGGCGTCAGCAAATCCCCAAAAAGTTGGGACAAGTCCATTTTTACCACTGTGTGGCATCCCCCCTTCTTCTTACAACACTCAACAGACGTCTGGGGACAGAGGAGACCAGTTTCTCAAGTTTAGAAATAGGAATGCTGTGTATGAATGTCTAATTGTCAGGCTGGGATTTGGACTGCCCCCTCTCTGTTACATCTGAGGCTACTCTATGTCGCGCTCCTGTCACGTGGCCCCCGGGTAGGTGTCCCTTTGCCAGCGGGCGTGTTGGGGGCCCTTGCTGTCGCTTTCGGGGGTTGGGCGCTTGGACGTGGGTCGGCTCGGCCTGGTGGCTGCCTGGTGGAGCTCGGGTCCTCTGGTCCTATCGGGTCTGGGCCTGAGGGGTGGGCGTCCCCGGTGCCCGGGCCTCGTGCCCGGGGCTACGTCAGTGCGGCGGGCTCCGGCGGGGGCCGGTGGGTTTGTCGCTGTTGGCCCCGCGGGGGTCATTGTGTGTAGTCGCTGGTGGGGCTCGTCCAGTTCTCCCCCTTGGTCGGATCTGGGGAGTGGGTGAGTGGCTCGTCCTGTTCGGGTGGCCCTGGGGACTCTGGGCTCAGGGTCCTTCTTGGGGTCTTAGGCTTTGATTGCCCCTTCGTCTGCCTCGAGCCTTGGGGGGGCGGATCTCTGATGCTTCACGGTTGCTACTGAATCTGGAGAGTTTTGAACAGTGTTTTGAAAAATCCCCCCCCAAAAAAACGAGCTTATCACAGTTTTTCATGAAAAACAATGAAGAAACGCAAGATAAAAATGAAATTGTAAATGAATTTAATACCCATTTTGTGAATATAGGGCCAAATCTTGCAAATGAAATCCCAAGTGTTGATGGAAATGTGAACTATTTGATTGAAGACTGTGGAGATACTATGATTTTACAAGAAATTGACAATAAGGAAATAATTTTGATAGTTGAAAAATTTGCAGACAAGAGATCTAGGGATTGGGTTGATATGGATATGGTGGTTGTAAAAAATATAATACATCAGGTCATTGAACCATTTACTTACATATGTAACTAAGGCTGGGCGATTAATCGCATTTGCGATAATCTCGCGATATGTTAAAACGCGATTCTGTAATCGCACGGGCTGCGATTTGACTGGTCACGTGACTTGGGAGTGAACAGCCAGGCGGAGCGGAGCAAAACAGAGCAGGAAGGGAGGAGAAGTCAAGCTAACACCGCGCGCTTTAAAATAATGGCTTCAGGCTCGACAGAAGCTGAAACTGAAAGTCTAATACCGAAGAGGGGCAGCACGTCAGCTGTGTGGAATTACTTTGGCTTTAAAACAGACGATGCTGCGCAACGTCAGGTACTGTGCAAAACGTGCCTTGCTAATGTTGCTACGTCGCGAGGTAACACGACAAACCTTTTTCAACATTTAAAAAAACACCACAAAGCCTCATATGATATTTGCAAGGCTAATATGCCAGCGTACATCAGGTCATTGAACCATTTACTTACATATGTAACTAAGGCTGGGCGATTAATCGCATTTGCGATAATCTCGCGATATGTTAAAACGCGATTCTGTAATCGCACGGGCTGCGATTTGACTGGTCACGTGACTTGGGAGTGAACAGCCAGGCGGAGCGGAGCAAAACAGAGCAGGAAGGGAGGAGAAGTCAAGCTAACACCGCGCGCTTTAAAATAATGGCTTCAGGCTCGACAGAAGCTGAAACTGAAAGTCTAATACCGAAGAGGGGCAGCACGTCAGCTGTGTGGAATTACTTTGGCTTTAAAACAGACGATGCTGCGCAACGTCAGGTACTGTGCAAAACGTGCCTTGCTAATGTTGCTACGTCGCGAGGTAACACGACAAACCTTTTTCAACATTTAAAAAAACACCACAAAGCCTCATATGATATTTGCAAGGCTAATATGCCAGCGACCAGTGCTTCATCTTCAAATATGCAAAGTACCAGCCGACAGGGATCGCTGACCGAACTGTTTGATAATATTACTCCTTATGCACCTAATTCGAAGCGGCACGCTGAAATAACTCGAGCAGTAACTGAGTTCTTAGCAAAAGACATGATGCCCATTCATATCGTGAACAAGCCTGGCTTCATGGCTTTGTTAAACATTCATTCATTCAACCTTTATTTATACAGGCTAGCCTCGTTGAGTCACGGGGACTCATTTACAAGAGGGACCTGTCTCACTCACACCAAACAACCATCCACTCTCACACTCACACCTAGGGTCAATTTAGAGTCACCAATCAGCCTAACAAGCATGTTTTTTGGTCTGTGGGAGGAAACCGGAGTACCCGGAGGAAACCCACGCATGCACGGGGAGAACATGCAAACTCCACCCAGAAAGGCCCCGGACCGGGATTTGAACCGGCAACCTTCTCGCTGAGAGGCAGCAGCTCTACCAGTTGTGCCACCGTGCTGCCCACACACACACTGGATAAACTGGATTTTTGCATGCGTGTGTCTCACACGCGTGCAAAAATTGAGGACCAGAAAAATCTTCTCACTTTGTTAGTTAAAAACATTTGACAGTCCTCACTCTGTGAGTGAGAGTGGAGGATGTGAATGTGTGTATTTATTATTTTTATTTTGTATTACAGGACATTCACTAAAGGATGACAGAGTGTCAAGAGCAGTAGGCCTGTGCAAGAAGCTGGTGGGGCACTTCTCCCACAGTTGGAAGAAGAAGGCAGCGATGACCGAAGCACAGAGGGAGCTCAAACTTCCTGAACACAGCCTCATCACCGAATGTCCTACAAGATGGGGATCAAAAGAAATGATGATTGCCAGGGTGCTGGAGCAGCTCAAAGCCATCTCTCTGGTGCTGTCAGGTGACCGTTATGCACGGTCCCTTATCCCAACATGGCAGGATATTGAAGTGTTGGAGTCTATTCACAAGGCTCTGCATCCTCTTCTGGACTTCACAGATGCTCTCTCTGGAGAGGAGTATGTGAGCATCTCCTACCTCAAACCAGTTCTTAACCTTCTGGCCACATCAGTCTTGGCTGAAGACCAAGATGACACTGATCTGACTAGGTCAATCAAAACCAAGGTCCTGGCATACCTTAATGATAAGTACAGTGACCCCAGCATCCAGGAGCTGTTGGACGTTGCATCCTTCCTGGATCCCAGGTTCAAAACCCAGTACATCACTGCAGAAAACATCCCTATCATTAAGGCCCGACTCAAGACTGAAATGATGGAATCAGCAAGGCGTGCATATAATCAGGTTAGTAACATATTTATCTATGATATCACAAACACACTTTATATTAACTTATTTGTAATCTAACTTAATAATAATAATGAATTCAATTTATAATGCACTTTTCATTAATAAAAATCTCAAAGTGCTACAAAGTGTAAAGCAAAGATCAAAATAAAACAAGTGATAAAATCAAATAAAATCAATAATAATATCGACTAAGATCAAAAGATAAAATCATGTGGATACAGATTAGGCTTGCTTAAAAAATAAATAAAATAAAACAAGTGATAAAATCAAGTAAAATCAATAATGATATCAGGTAAGATCAAAGATAAAATCATGTGGAGGCAGAATAGGCTTGCTTCTTGCTTCTACTTCAACACTACCGTAAACACCGGTGTATAATACGCTCCGGTGTATAATACGCTTTGGCCAATATTTGGAAATAAATCAGAAAAATCGGTAGATAATACGCTTTGGTGTATAATACGCGCTGCCGTGACAGTCTTTTTTATGGCCACTAGATGGCGCCAGGATACACCTCCAGGTACAGTCTGCAGGTAAACAGACTACAGGGTGCATTAGCGCCCATAGCGGCTGAAACTGGTACTGCACCATTTTAGGCCAAAATGAAAAAGCGAATCAGAGCCAAAAATGGGTCTAAAAATATGGGAAAAAATCTGTAGATAATACGCTTCGGTGTTTAATACGCAGGACATTCAAATGAGCAATAAAAGTGCGTATTATACACCGGTGTTTACGGTAATTGCTATTTTTTCTTCTATTTTTTCTCCCTATCTGGTAGAAGAGGTGTCGAACAGAAACCACTCCAAGGCCTCAAAATGAACTTCCCTCTGGTGAAAAGGTGAAGAAGACTCTTGGCAGCTTATTCAAGATGGCTGCAGCCTCTTCTGCTTCTCCCATTCAGCCTGAAGATGTTGCTGAGGCAGAGTTAAACAGCTACCTCATGACCCCTGCCATTGATGGAGAAGCTGACCCTTTGGCCTGGTGGAAGGTGCACACGATTAACTTTCCACGACTGTCCAATATGGCCCGCAAGTATCTCTGTGTCCCTGCCACAAGTGCTCCTTCAGAGCGTCTTTTCAGTGCTGGTGGGAATATTGTGACTTGTACTCGCTCGTCTTTGAAACCAGCAAAGGTTGACATTCTGGTTTTTCTTGCAAAAAATCTGTGAGTTTCTGAGAACGCTACAGAGCTACAGAACAGAGTTCTAGCTAACAGTGCCATGTTTAATTTGCACTTTAGTCTGTTGCTGCTGTTACTGAGTGACTGTTTACATATTGTTCCAAGAGTTGTTGTTTTTTGTTTTGTTTTTTAACATAAGAACAGATACTATCTGTTCTTATGTTAAAAAAATAAAATAAAAAAACCTCTTGGAACAATAATGTAAACATTAGTCACTCAGTAACAGCAGCAAACAACAGACTAAAGTGCAAATTGAATATAGCACTGTTAGCTACAACACAAAATAAACTAGTATCTGTCAGATACTAGTTTATTTTGTGTTGTAGCTAACAGTGCGTGCCATATTCAATTTGCACTTTAGTCTGTTGTTTGCTGCTGTTACTGAGTGACTAATGTTTACATTATTGTTCCAAGAGGTTTATTTTATTTTATTTTACATTAGAACAGATACTAGTTTATTTTGTGTTCTAGCTGACAGTGCCATATTTAATTTGCACTTTAGTCTGTTGTTTGCTGCTGTTACTGAGTGACTGTTTACATTATTGTTCCAAGAGTTGTTGTTTTTTGTTTTGTTTTTAACATAAGAACAGATACTATCTGTTCTTATGTTAAAAAAATAAAATAAAAAAACCTCTTGGAACAATAATGTAAACAGTCACTCAGTAACAGCAGCAAACAACAGACTAAAGTGCAAATTGAATATAGCACTGTTAGCTACAACACAAAATAAACTAGTATCTGTCAGATACTAGTTTATTTTGTGTTGTAGCTAACAGTGCGTGCCATATTCAATTTGCACTTTAGTCTGTTGTTTGCTGCTGTTACTGAGTGACTAATGTTTACATTATTATTCCAAGAGGTTTATTTTATTTTATTTTACATTAGAACAGATACTAGTTTATTTTGTGTTCTAGCTGACAGTGCCATATTTAATTTGCACTTTAGTCTGTTGTTTGCTGCTGTTACTGAGTGACTGTTTACATTATTGTTCCAAGAGTTGTTGTTTTTTTTACATCTAAAAGATCTCTGCGTTAAATAAATATGACGTTTATTATAAAACAGATTGATTTATTGCTTCTGTTTGTTGAAAAAATACTTGAGATGGTATTAAAAAAAATAATCGCATTTTAAATCGCAATTTATAGAAAAAAAATCGCAATTAGATTATTTTCCAAAATCGTTCAGCCCTATATGTAACTTGTCTCTTTCAGAGGGTATTTCCTGATAATATGAAAATTGCTAAAGTGATGCCCATTTTTAAAAACGGTGATAAAGGTGTTTTTGACAATTATAGACCCATTTCACTGTTACCACAATTCTCTAAAATTCTTGAAAAAGTATTTGTAAACAAATTGGATAAATTTCTTGAAAAACACGACATCTTGAGTGCTAGCCAATATGGATTCAGAGCAAAAAATTCCACATCAATGGCACTTATGGAATTAACAGAAAAAAATCACCACAGCCATAGATCAAAAACAACACTGCATAAGTTTATTTGTTGACTTAAGAAAAACGTTTGACACTATTGACCATACTATTCTTGTCAATAAACTAAACAGGTATGGTATTAGAGGGCGAGCTCTGCAGTGGATACAAAGTTATTTGACGGACAGAAAGCAATTTGTGTATGTTGACAATACAAAATCTGATTTCTGTCCAATTACATGTGGAGTACACTGGCTCGCCGCCGCCGTGCGGAGCCAGTGTAAACGCTCTCATTGATTATAATGGGTGCATATTTGCTGCGGAGGTCGGACCGGAGCGGACCGGAGCCGGAACGCATGTAGTGTAAATTGGGGGTGACAGAAAGTAATTACTTGGTGGTCATTTACAAACTGTTAGCTGTTGGAATTGTTTGAGATAAAATTCGATGTTTTATGAGCGTAAATGTGCAGCTTATAGCTCTGTTGTTTTTCCGACTACTATTTATCAAATAACTCTTGAATTACAGGACAGATTTTCTTTAAACTTACAGAAAGTAATTACTTGGTAGTCATTTACAAACTGTTAGCTGTTGGAAATGTTTGAGCTCAAATTCGATTTATTTACCGTATACTTTATTTTCGCAGCGCGCGCGACCGTTTGGAAGACGTCAAAGCAAAACAATTTAAGTCTAGCAGATTTGGCCATTACGTGAATTTATTAAGGAACGGTTGGTGTAGTGGCAGGGCTTTCGACTTGGGACCCGAAGGACGCGGGTTCGCGCCCCGGCCACTACACACCTTGGGGTGTCTATGAGTGCACACCTAATTCTCCAGCTCCCCGGGCGCTTTCTGGCTGCTCACTGCACCACCTGGTGGTGGTTGGGTTAAATGCAGAGACGAATTTCGTCTGTGTATGGAAAACATACACAGAAGACAGGAAAATACATTATTATTATTATTATTATTATTATTAAGCTAAGACACATCTTTGCTATAATTTTCAGCAGACAAATAATAGTTTTTACTGTGTTAATCTTGTTAAAAGTCCTTCCGTGCATGCTTCTGTGGCCGCCATTTTCAGCAGGGCAAATGACGCGCTGACGCGTCGCGTAGCGGTGACACATAATAGATGCAACTTAAATAAAGGTGCGACATGTTTATGGATTTTTCCAATTTATTGCCAATAATTGGAGAAAGCGACTTATAGAAAGGTGCGAGTTATCAGGCGGAAAATACGGTAATAAGATTTTTTTTCTTCTTTCTGCTGCCTTTCATTTTATACTTTATTTTCATAAAATACATGTGATTGTTGTGTACTGTATTTATTTTAATAAAATGAATACATAAATAAATAAATAAATAAAGTAAATAAATCAGCAGCTTATCATATCGCTAAAGACACCGTCAGTCTCAGCTGTGGAAGAATACGGCTAAAGTGTTAGCCATCTAAGGACAGTGTCTTTAGAGATATGATAAACTGCTGATTTATTAATGTCTCCACCTCTCTCTGCTCCTCTCATAAAGCTCAGCACGGCTAAATAAGCTCGAACCTGTGGTTTGTTTTAAAGATGCAGACTAAAAACACTCAGTGTTGCCGCTGTATGGTACATGCTCCACTCCGCTGAGTTTGTGTTCAGTGAAGGAGGGGGCGAAAGGGAGAAAGAAGGCAGCAGGAGGATTTTCAAGTATAAAACTATATTGTTCATATCGAGATAGTCTCAACGTATATCGCAAAAAAGATTCTCGATATTTTAAAAATATCGATATATCGCCCAGCCCAGTGTGAACTTAGCTTGGTGCAAAGATCGATAACAGCAGCATTTAAACAACCTTTATCAGGTAATTCAGATCAGTCCAAAGCAATAACACAAGCTGTCGGAGTTTTTAAAGCTCTGGATCTACATCTGAATGTTGTTGATGTACCGGCTTTAAGCATATGATTAAAGTTACTGAGCCCCGCTACGACATCCATCACATCAACACTTCAGCCAAAAAGTTCAGCACTTTATGAAAGAGCTAAAACTGATATTGTCAACAAGCCCTGGAGCAGATTTAAAGCCCTGCCCTGATGATGACCGAGAGAGAATATTCAACAACCTCATATGATGACCGTGCAAGAAGAGGCATTGTTATTGTATTATTGTGATCTAATTAACTTTTTAAATTTAAAATTATTATCTTATAGTTCTTTTATCTCTGTGTTGTTTGCAGTCTGACTTTGATAACAGCTGAGTCTTCTTCATCCACCAAATCACCTCCAGCTAAGAAATATTTAAAGACTGACTTGTTTACTTGGCCTCTTTTCAAAATAAATGTTTTGTAAGTTTTATTTTGGCCTTTTTGTACCAAAAATTAACCAAACCGAGCCGTCCTTGAAACTGAACCGAACCAAAATGTGATGTTAGCGTACCGTTACAGCCCTAGTAAACACCAAGCATGAAGTCAGAGGAATTGTCTGTAGACCTCAGAGACTGGATTGTGTTGAGGCACAAATCTGGGGAAGGATACAGAAACAGTTCTGTTGCTTTGAAGGTCCCTATGAGCTCAGTGACCTCCATCATTTGTAAATGGAAGAAGTTTGTTACCACCAGGACTCTTCCTAGAACTGGTCATCTCTTTAAACTGAGTGTTCAGAGGAGAAGTCAGGGAGGTGACCAAGAACCTCATGGTCACTCTGTCAGAACTACAGAGTTCCTCTGTGGAGAGATGAGAAGCTTCCAGAAGGACAACCATCCCTGCAGCAATCCACCAATCAAGCCCGTTTGGTAGAGTGTCCAGACGAAAGCCACTCCTTCATAAAAGACACATGGCAGCTCGTCTGGAGTTTGACAAAAGGACCTGAAGGACTCAGAGAAACTAAACTCTCTGGTCTGATGAGACAAAGATTGAACTCTTTGGCGTGAATGTCAGACATCATGTTTGGAGGAAACCAGGCACCGCTCCTCACCAGAACAACACCATCCATACAGTGAAGCATGGTGGTGGCAGCATCATGATATGGGATGTTTTTCAGCAGCAGGAACTGGCAGACAAGTCAGGATAGAGAGAAAGATGAATGCAGCAACGTACAGAGACATCCAGGATGAAAACCTGCTCCAGAGAGCTCTGGGCCTCAGATTGGGTGACAACAACCCAAAGCACATGGCCAGGATCTCAGAGGAGGGGCTGGGGGACTGGATCTTTGGGATGAACCAGTCTTTGCCGTAATGTATTTTGGTGTTTAAAAGTCACTGGGACGTTGTGTTTCGAAAATAAACGTCTCAATGTCTCTGAAACTCCCGCAACATACGGAATGACCACTGGTCTGGCACAAACAGAGTAATATTGTGTATGCTGTTCAGTGTCAGGAGGGCTGTGATCAGTCTTATATCGGGGAAACTAAACAGCCACTGGCCAAAAGGATGGCCCAGCACAGAAGATCAACATCATCAGGTCAGGACTCTGCAGTCTACACTCATCTCCACGCCAGCGGTCACTCTTTCAGGGATGAAGATGTTCACATCCTTGATAGAGAGGAACGATGGTTTGAGAGAGGAGTAAAGGAGGCCATCTTTGTGAAAAGAAACCGTCCATCATTAAACAGGGTGGAGGCCTCCGGGTTCAACTGTCCCCCTCTTACAATGCTGTTATTGCTAGTATCACTCAGCCCTCTGTGAATAGCAAACAACCATCAGGGTGCTAACGATCCATCGTTAGACTGATGGTCCTCCTTGATCATGTGAGCAGCTGGTTTCGGCTGTCATCAGCCAACTGGTTGATCCACTGTGAGAGGGTGCTATTTATAAGACTGAGCAGCAGCTCAGACTGAGGAAGTCATTCGGACGAAAGACGAAATGTTTCTACAATTTTTTTGCTTCGTTTTGTTTTTTGAATGTCCAGAGGACCAGACTTAGCTTTTTTAGATTTTTCTACCTGGATTATTGAGCATGCATCAGGAAATACTCTGAGTAGTTTCCACCTTATTGCAAGAAATTGTCCTGCTTTAAACTAAATGATTGAAAACACTAATTATCTATAAATTATTATCCATCATGATTTTCAAACAATATTTATTTTTTGTGGGTTATTTGTGAGACTTATGACCAAAAGTACAGTTAATATATTCCAGCCTGCTGGGGAGAGACTGTAAAACATACACACGGTCCTCCAGCTAAACAAATACAGTATGTAGTTTACATAAGAACGCCCGTCTGTTGGTGAAAGGAGAGTGATGGAACAATGAAGCACTGCAAGAATAAATTTCACTCCTTGTCATGCCACATTAGGCTTCAAGACAGTGACAGAGACAAACTGGAGGATTTTCACCCATACGGAGCTTTCAAATGCTTCTCTTTAATTCAGCAGACAGACGCTCGGCCGGACACGCCGTAATCACGACATGCTGGTGATGCAACGCAGACCAGGGACAGGCAACAGAGCCCGTTAGCACAAATCAAAGGCTTGAACAACTTTTCACAAGAATACAAACCAGACGACATTGAAAGTAATCAAAGAAATGTAGCCACTGACTAAAACCTAGTATTCCTGGAAAGGACTGCATATCACCTGCCACATTTCATGGTGGAGTTTTAAACTAAGACAGTCGTAGCTGAGAAATTAACATTTTGATCAAACTTTAATATGTATGGCAAGGTCAATCTCATCAATACTGGAATTCATGCTTGAAGTATGTGCTCTAAATGACTCTCAGATACTACCAGGTCAAATCTCAGCTCAATATCTGTAAAGGATACTTAGTTATTTTTGAGTTGCCAAATGTTGATTAGCTGTGACAGCCATCTTGAATTGATTGACAAAGACTCATCAGTTGTAGCATTCAGTGATTTATTTCTGAAAGGTTCATTAAAATCTCTCCAGTCAATCATACAATATTTTGCTAACAGACAACCGTGTTTGACTCCGACAACTAACGCTAAAGTTTTTAAGCAAATGTCTTGTACAGTGAGTAGCACTTGGAGTAGACAGGACGCTCAGTTTAGTTGATGGGGCGGGGCGCCCCGCTTGTATAATGGTAGGGGAAACACTGGACTCATTGAGTTGCGAGGACCCACCCTCCAAGAGAGACGTGTACTGGCCAGCTATGTGAGCGCACAGATGTGACGAGGTTAATGTTTTGGTGGCATGAAGCTCGTTAACCGTCAAAAAAGAAAAAAATCCATAAATTTGCTGCAGCATTGTATAAGCTGTGGCTTCCAACAATCCATCAACTTTCCAACCCACATAAAGGGCCTCACTTTGGACTTACTTTGCTGCTCTAGACTCTCTCCTCTTAACTGTTCTTCTGATGAACTTCCTTTTACTGATCACCTGATGAGTTCATTCAATGTCAATCTTAAATTTTCTTCAGAGAAACCCCAACACACTCTTTCCTTCCGTAATAGCAAGAATATCAACTATGACACTCTTTTATCTCATATTGATAATACTTTCTTCACATTCAATTCTTCTAACCTAGATGACCTTGTCACATTCTACAACAACAGCCTCACCAACATCCTTAACTGTGTTGCTCCTTTGAAAACCCGGTCTGTTTCCTTCTCCAGCTCTGCACCCTGGTTCACTCCAGAACTCCATTCCCTGAAATCCCAAGGTCAGCGTCTAGAGCGTCTCTATAAAAAAAATCCGGTCTCACAATTCACAAGGAACTTTATGCGAACCACATCATCCATTACAAGAACAGTACAGTATTCTCAAGCCAAATACAACTACTTCTCTGACATCATCAGTTCCAATGTTGGCAATTCAAAGACAATGGGCCTCATGCACGAACCGTTCGTACGCACAGATTTGTTCTTAAACTGTGCGTACGAGTGATTTAGGATCATTTGTGGCATTCAACAATGTTTTCGTATCCTACGATTTTTTTCAGATACGAACAAAATTTACGAGTGGTCCGGACCTGTCGTATATTTTAGGAGCGTCAGTCTGCTGTCATCCAGACGGAATTTCTCCACTAATAACTTCATATTTCGTTATTTAGAAAATATTTAGAGTTTAAAAAAGTCACGCACCACAATTGTTTTTGACAATAGGTTCTGTTTGAAGTCGAATTATAATTTTAAATGTAATAATGACTAACGGATTAAAGTATTTAAATTAAAATCAATTTGTTATCAATGCCGTTTTCTAACACTACAATATTAATATG
>JBBPBX010034502.1:15481-32598 GCA_038048925.1 Garcialebias charrua
CAAGAATATCAACTATGACACTCTTTTATCTCATATTGATAATACTTTCTTCACATTCAATTCTTCTAACCTAGATGACCTTGTCACATTCTACAACAACAGCCTCACCAACATCCTTAACTGTGTTGCTCCTTTGAAAACCCGGTCTGTTTCCTTCTCCAGCTCTGCACCCTGGTTCACTCCAGAACTCCATTCCCTGAAATCCCAAGGTCAGCGTCTAGAGCGTCTCTATAAAAAAAATCCGGTCTCACAATTCACAAGGAACTTTATGCGAACCACATCATCCATTACAAGAACAGTACAGTATTTCTCAAGCCAAATACAACTACTTCTCTGACATCATCAGTTCCAATGTTGGCAATTCAAAGACAATGGGCCTCATGCACGAACCGTTCGTACGCACAGATTTGTTCTTAAACTGTGCGTACGAGTGATTTAGGATCATTTGTGGCATTCAACAATGTTTTCGTATCCTACGATTTTTTTCAGATACGAACAAAATTTACGAGTGGTCCGGACCTGTCGTATATTTTAGGAGCGTCAGTCTGCTGTCATCCAGACGGAATTTCTCCACTAATAACTTCATATTTCGTTATTTAGAAAATATTTAGAGTTTAAAAAAGTCACGCACCACAATTGTTTTTGACAATAGGTTCTGTTTGAAGTCGAATTATAATTTTAAATGTAATAATGACTAACGGATTAAAGTATTTAAATTAAAATCAATTTGTTATCAATGCCGTTTTCTAACACTACAATATTAATATGAAGATCTCAAACTGAAACCAACTTAAATTATGAATTAATTTAAGTTTAATTTGTCTCGGTAACGCAGACTTCGGTAACGCAGACTTTAGGTTGACCTCCTCCTGTTGCTGTCATAGAGCTCTGATAGCTCAATGAGTAGAGCGTTGCGTCGCAGTTCCGAACCTCCATCCATCCATCTTCTTCCGCTTATCCGGGGTCGGGTCGCGGGGGTAGCAGCCTAAGTAGGGAGGCCCAGACTTCCCTCTCCCCAGCCACTTGGAGCAGCTCCTCCGGGGGAATCCCAAGGCGTTCCCAGGCCAGCCGAGAAACATAGTCCCTCCAGCGCGTCCTGGGTCTTCCTCTGGGTCTCCTCCCGGTGGGACATGCCCGGAACACCTCACCAGGGAGGCGTCCAGGAGGCATCCTAACCAGATGCCCGAGCCACCTCAACTGGCTCCTCTCGATGTGGAGAAGCAGCGGCTCTACTCCGAGTCCCTCCCGGATGACTGAGCTTCTCACCCTATCTCTAAGGGAGAGTCCAGCCACCCTGCGGAGAAAACTCATTTCAGCCGCTTGTATCCGAGATCTTGTTCTTTCGGTCATAACCCAAAGCTCATGACCATAGATGAGGGTGGGAACGTAGATCGATCGGTAAATTGAGAGCTTTGCCTTTTGACTCAGCTCTCTCTTCACCACGACAGACCGGTACAGCGCCCGCTTCACTGCGGACGCTGCACCTATCCGCCTATCGATCTCACGCTCCAGTTTTCCCTCATTCGTGAACAAGATCCCGAGATACTTAAACTCCTCCACTTGGGGCAGGACCTCCTCCCCGACCCGGAGAGGGCATGCTACCCTTTTCCGGCTCAAGACCATGGCCTCGGATTTGGAGGAACTGATCCTCATCCCGGCCGCATCACACTCGGCTGCAAACCGCTCCAGTGAAAGTTGTAAATCACGAACTGATGAAGCCAGTAGGACCACATCATCTGCAAAAAACAGAGAAGCGATTCTAAGGCCACCAAAACGGATCCTCTCAACACCTTGGCTGCGCCTAGAAATTCTGTCCATAAAAGTTATGAACAGAATCGGTGACAAAGGGCAACCTTGGCGGAGTCCAACTCTCACCGGAAACGAGCCTGACTTACTGCCGGCAATGCGGACCAAGCTCTGACACCGGTCGTACAGGGACCTAACAGCCCTTATCAAAGGGCCTGGTACCCCATACTCCCGGAGTACCTCCCACAGAACCCCCCGAGGGACGCGGTCGAATGCCTTCTCCAAGTCCACAAAGCACATGTAAACTGGTTGGGCAAACTCCCACGCACCCTCCAGGACCCTGTTGAGGGTGTAGTTCCGAACCTTATGGGTTCAATTCCCACATGGGACAACGTTTTTTTTCTCCTTTTAATTCATTCCAGATTTAAAATACACAAGAAAACTATTTACAATACAACAAGAAATGAAGCATAAAGTCTTTTTAATCTGGAATGAATAAACAATCTAAAGAAAGAAGGAAAAACAAAATAGTCATACCTTGTGGGAATCGAACCCACGAGGTCTCGATAAGCGGTGCAATGCTTTACCCAGTGGGCCACCAGGACGCGTGTATATACACTTTATGCTTATGTTCATTGGGTGTTTGGTGTTTTAGGGGTGTTTGGTGTTTCAGTGTTGGTGTAAATTTTCATACTTTTATACTATTATGAAAAAACTCAGGACAGTGTTACACTTTTTTACTATTTTATGCTTATGTGTATTAAATGTTTTAGTGTTTAGTGTTTAGATGGTTACTGTTGCACCGAGGGACTGAGAGAAACGCAATTTCAATCCTGTGTATGTCCTGTACATATTGCAGTTCTGACAATAAAGTTGACTTTGACTTTGACTTTGATATTTTAAGGTCCACATTTATTATAAACAAACATTCTTTGGCTATAGTTGGTCATTTACTCCCATGAGTGACGCTGCTAATAAGGACAGATTCTTCTTTTCTTGACCTCAGAGAGCAGAACTTCAATCTCCGCACCGGTAGAGTTCTTCTTTTTACTTTTCGCTGTCATTTTATGAACGAACACGTTTTGCCTCTGAGGCAGGAAACGTAGCCTTATATGGTGTTTTGAGGGGTGGGAATTATGTAAATAACCTCTCCGCGTGCACGCGCAGGTGAATAGAACAGGTGGGATTCATCATAGTACGCAGCTCATTTACACACTTTTCCTGAGGATAGAAGAGTTTGTTGAATCTGACGTGGCATGTTCGTACGAACGCTTCGTACGAACAAAAGTATGAGAAATTTAGGATAGAAATACGAACATGTTCGTGCATGAGGCCCATTGTTCTCTCTCCTTCACTGTTCTGTCTCATCAAACTCTACCCTCTCACATGGTTTCCACAGAATTTTGCAACTCACTGATGTCATATTTCAATGAAAAGATTATTTCAATTCATAAACACCTTGGACCAAATACTGCCCCCAGCATCTATGTTGAACTCTCCTCTCCCTCCCTCCCTTTCTCTGTCTTCTCCCTCCCCTCTGCTGATGACATTGCTGACATTATCAGCAAGTCTAAGTCCTCATCCTGTCAACTTGATCCATTTCCCACAGTTCTTGTTAAATCCTGTCTCCCGTCTCTGCTCTCTATCATCACTAACATCATCCACTCCTCCTTAACCTCTGGCATTGTTCCCACAACTTTCAAATCTGCTGCCATCACCCCCATCAAGAAACCAGGTCTTGACTTTACCAACTTCAGTAATAATAATAATAATAATAATGAATTCAATTTATAACGCACTTTTCATTAATGAAAATCTCAAAGTGCTACACGGTGCAACAGAAATTAAATGTCAATAAAACAAGTAATAAAACAAGTAAAATCGATAACAGTATCAACTAAGATCAAAAGTAGAATCATGAGGAGGTAGAGTATGTAATCTTCGTCCGATCTCCAATCTGCCCTTTATTTCCAAGGTTCTTGAAAAAGTCGTTGCTAGTCAACTTCACTCTCACCTGTCCAACAATAACATTTATGAAGGTTTCCAGTAATCTTCGTCCGATCTCCAATCTGCCCTTTATTTCCAAGGTTCTTGAAAAAGTCGTTGCTAATCAACTTCACTCTCACCTGTCCAACAATAACATTTATGAAGGTTTCAATCTGGTTTTCACCCCCACCATAGCACCAAAATAGCTCTAATAAAAATTACTAATGACCTTCTTCTTGCTGCTGACTCCGGATTTCTGTCCATCCTCATTCTTCTTGATTTAAGTTCTGCCTTCGACACCATCTGTCATTCTATCCTCCTCAACAGACTAACCTCCATTGGCATCTCAGTACTCCGTTAGACTGGTTCAACTCGGTGGGCAGCACGGTGGCGCAACTGGTAGAGCTGCTGCCTCTCAGTGAGAAGGTCCAAGGTTCAAATCTTGGTCCGGGGGCCTTTCTGGGTGGAGTTTGCATGTTCTCTCCGTGCATGCGTGGGTTTTCTCCAGGTGCTCCGGTTTCCTCCCACAGTCCAAAAACATGCATGTTAGGTTGATTGGTAACTCTAAAATTGACCCTGGGTGTGAGTGAAACAGGTCCCTCTTGTAAATGAGTCCTTGTGGCTCAATGAGGATAGCCTGTATAAATAAAGGTTGAATGAATGAATGAATGAACTCTTATCTCTCTGATCGCACTCAATTCATTCAGATTAAATCCTTCCATTCCCAGTCTTCCCCCCATCTCCACGGGTGTCCCCCAAGGCTCTGTCCTCGGACCCCTCCTCTTCATCATTTACCTCCTTCCTCTAGGTCACATCTTCTGCAAATACGGCATCCATTTCCACTGCTATGCTGATGACACAGTTCTACTTGTCTACACAACCAAACTCCGCCCACCCACCCTCCATCCTCACAGACTGTCTCAATGAGCTAAATCACTGGTTTTCTAACAATTTCCTTCAACTAAACAGTGACAAAACTTAAATCATTCTTGTTGATACCAAAAACTATTTCAAAATCAGAACATCTTCTCGTCCCCCTTAACAACTTTCTGCTATCCCCCTCTCCTCAGGTCAAGAGTCTTGGTGTCATCCTCGACACCACTCTCTCCTTCACTTCATACATCAACAATATTACTCGGTCTCCCTATTTCCACCTCCAAATATTAACCGTTTCCGTCCTTCTCTCACACCCCGCTCCACAGCCATCCTTGCGCAGTCTTGTTACTTCCCGGATCGACTACTGCAACTCCCTAACTTACTTTGGCCTCCCTAACAAATCTCTCCACAGGCTACAGAGGGTCCAGAACGCAGCTGACTGTGTCATAACTCAAACCTCCTCCTATAATCACATCACTCCTGTCCTGCAGCAGCTCCACTGGCTCCCGGTTAAATCACGCATTGTCTTCAAAATTCTACTTCTCATGTTCAAAGCTATCCACAACCTCGCCCCTCCTTACCTATCTGACCTCCTACAAATCTCCATCCCATCTCGCTCTCTCAAATCCTCCTCTTCGCTACATCTCCATTTACTAGGCATGTAACGGTACAAGTGGGTGTACCGAACCGTTTCGGTACAGCACGTTCGGTTCGGTCCACCTACGTACCGTTTCGGTTATTTTTTCACTCATTGAACGTTGTTAACGGGGGAATATATGCACCGCGGAACTAAATTTCCTGGGCGCGTTTCAGCACGGAGCTATTATCGCGCAACACCGAAGCACCCGCAGCATTTAGCCGTTAGCATGTCGTGTGCTGTCTTCTGTTTGGGAACGTAATGGCTTTTTTGACGAGCGCACATTCAAAGCTGTGTGGACGTTGTTTAACAAGACTGGATCTGCAGCAACAAGTCTAACGTGGACGTGCTAGAAACTACTTCATCCGAACGTGAACGAAGAAACAGCAGCTTGTTACAAACTGCGTTACAACAACAGCTGAGCTGCATTAAAACTACTTCATCCGAGCGTGAACGAAGAAAAGCACTCAGCTTGTTACAAACAAACAGCGCCAACAACAACAGCTGAGCTGCATTAAAACTACTTCATCAGGTGATTCAGGTCGGTCCAGAGCAAACTGTATGAGTTTTTAAATAATTGAATCTAAGTCTGAATGTTGTTTATGCGCAGGCTTTAAAGTTACTGATCCTCGCTACGAGATTCATCAAGTCAACACTTAAGTCAAAAAGTTCAGCTCTTTATGAAAAAACTAAAACCGATGTCAACAAGTCCTGGAGCTGACGCCCTGATGATGAGTGGGAGATTCAACCGTTCAAGAGGTATTGTTCTTTTATTATAATTATTATTTATTATTTATTTATTTATTATTTAAAATCATAATATTATTAACTTATCTTTTTTACCTCTGTGTTTTATTTCCAGACAGACAGAGGTAGCATCTCTCTTCCACTTCAGGGACAGACATCCACCAGACAAAAACCTTTAGAAACTTCAATATATTCAAAACAGTGCAGCAAGGATCTTGTTGAGAGCTCGTAAATTTGAACATATTACGCCCATTCTCCATAACCTTCATTGGCTTCCTGTCGCCTACAGAATTCAGTACAAAACTGCTCTCATTACACATCAATGCTTACATGGAGCTTCACCAGATTATCTGAAGGATATTCTTATTCCATACTCATCCACCCGGTCGCTGCGGTCACAGAACAGTAATCTCCTTCACATTCCGAGAACCAAATTAAGGACCATGGGAGACCGGGCTTTCAGTGTGGCTGCCCCCCGCCTGTGGAACTCTCTTCCTGACTGTCTGAGAGCCCCACAGTCTGTGGTTGACTTTAAGAGCGGCTTGAAGACCTTTCTTTTCAACCGAGCATACTCTACCTCCTCATGATTCTACTTTTGATCTTAGTTGATACTGTTATTGATTTTACTTGTTTTATTACTTGTTTTATTGACATTTAATTCTGTTGCACTTGTAGCACTTTGAGATTTTCATTAATGAAAAGTGCGTTATCAATTGAATTCATTATTATTATTATTATTATCACCTGCTGCAGCTAAGAAGTGTGTGATGACTGAACTGAACTCTGAACTGTTCCAGGA
The DNA here is from genome assembly GCA_038048925.1 of Garcialebias charrua. Lineage (NCBI taxonomy): Eukaryota > Metazoa > Chordata > Actinopteri > Cyprinodontiformes > Rivulidae > Garcialebias > Garcialebias charrua. Next base: position 22,273 of record JBBPBX010034502.1, read on the forward strand.
CCTGTCCCACCTGAAGGAGCAGGTCCAAGAGGTTGTGAGTACAGTAATGAGGACAAATACAGCCACACTGCTGCTACTGGACAAAAACTTGATTAGTTAGACTGTAAACAGTCTGTTGCTGCTTATTGTTCTGGTTCTGACTGTTATTGTATTTATTAAGATTTTTATTATTGTTAATATAGTTTATTGTAGAGTGCTGTTTATTTAAAATATCATCCAAATGAGTCACTTTTATTTATTACTACAATACAATACAAATGTATTTTTGGCATATTTTCAAAATAAACATTTTGTAAGTCTTTATTTTGTCTTTTTTTTTGTGTACCGAACCGAGCCCTCCTTGTAATTGAACCGAACCGAAATGTGATTTTAGCGTACCATTTAGGCATGTAACGAGATCTCGTTGTACGAGATCTCGCGATATTAAACTCCCGCGATATCTCTCGTTGAGAGGTAACGTTGTCTCGCGAGATGCTAATGCTAGCGCTAGCAGAGCCCCTAGCAAGTCAGCGTCACGGACAGCATGGCTTCGCCGGATGAAGTTGCTATAGAAGACGCCCCAACTACTGATGGAGGGTCCCGGTGCCGCCCGCAGACGCCTCTACATTGATGGAGGGTCCCGGCGCTGCCGACGCTGCCCCGAATGTAAAGACACGCGTGTAAACACCGGTGTGACCGGTGTTGCCAGATAGAGTCCCACCCACCCAAAGCACTCTTTACCCGCAAAAGTCAGAAGGAAAATCGCGGTGAACCGCCCAATCTGGCAACACTGGTGAGTGACGGCTGCAGATTCAGCGCTGATGCGGATATTTATGTTCAATTTTTGGAAAGTCCTGCGTGAATATCTATTTTTTTTAACAAAGTTGAACGTTCTAAGGTCTAAGGAGATTCAATCAGTAAAATGAAGACATCAGTTGGGTTTGTAATACATGTTAAAACAGAATAAAAGCCTTTTTGCGGCATAAAACCGATCTTTGAAGTTTTCTTGAACTAATGTTAAAATCTCGTCTCGTTCTCGCGAGATCTGTGATTTGTCTCGTCTCGTGAGTTTTGTGTATCGTTACACCCCTACCATTTACCCTCTGCCCGCCTCTCCACCATGGGGAGCAAGGCCTTCACCTGCTCTGCCCCTCACCTCTGGAACGCTCTACTGCCAGACCTACGAAACACCACCTCCCTTTCTCTGTTCAAGACTGCTCTGAAAACACATCTCTTTAGACTCGCTTATCATTAACTTTACTAAATGTATTTTATATTCTTTTGTATTTTATATTCTTTATGTATTTTATATTTTTAATTTATTATCTTGATGTCTGCACTGGGCTTGTTTGTTTTTACACAATCTCTGTGATATGTCTCTTGCTGTTAAGTGTCCTTGGGTGTCCTGAAAGACGCTTTTAAATAAAATGATTATTATTATTATTATCATTATTATTATCATTATAAGCCACGGGGCTCAAAGTGTGTGAAAAAAGTAGCTGCTTATAGAGGTGGGCGATATGGCTCAAAAATTATATAGTGATATTTCAGAGCATTATCACGATAATGATAAATTTCGTGATACAGTATAACCAAAAAAATAATAAAAATCTAATTTATTTATTTGACAAAATTAACTTTACATGTTGCTTTGCAGTATTATATAAAATTTTAAAAAAACAAGGGGTAATTTTACTGAAATTACTTTATTTAGTAAAGTATTCAGTCTCCAAGTATAAAAATTAAATTTATCTGTTATTTAGATTGAAAAAGTCTGCACAAAATATAGATCAACAAAATCCACCACAAAAACTAAAGTGCAGGTGTAGTTTCCGAAAACAACTAACAACTAAATAAAATGAATCTTAAAATCTGTAACCTGCCTCTGGAACGACTGTGTGAGACAGCTGAGCCGCGCGTGTGTACAGACAGTTTTAGAGGAGCGAGAGACGAAGCCCGCGCTGAGCAGCGGGGAGAGGGGGGTGGACGAGCTCTCTGTACCTGTGCAGTCTTAGCAGGGGGAGAAACAGCTGAGACGCGTTGTTTGTTTTTAGCATTTTAGCTAGCATTACACCAGTACCGACAGGTGGAGGGGGGTGCGCAGCTCGGTTTGGTCTTTTGAAGCGCTCGGATGTTAAGGGGTCTGGGTGCCCCGGCATATTACGTCATGAAATTAGCATAGCATATGATATAACTTTTTTGCCCGGGCAAGCTTTTTAGAGCCTCCAGCGCATCGGGAGAGCAGCAGAGAAGATCGTCGGCACCTCCTTCCCCTCACTGCAGGACTTACACAGCAACCGCTCAGAAAGCCCTCTGCATGGCAGGTGATCCCACACACCCACTACACAGCTGCTTCAGACTGCTGCCATCTGGGAGGAGACTGAGAAGTCTCCAGGCTCGAACCAGCAGACTGAGTGACAGCTCTGTTCATCAGGCAGTCAGGATGCTAAACACTCTGCCTGCTCTGCCTCCCCTCCCATTTGAACTGCCTTAACACAAAAAACTTTCTCACACATTACCACACAACACAAAGATTTTAACACTAGACTCTGTGTCATCAAACGGGTTATTCACTAAACTCTCGGTCATGTGCTCATTCAGTCTGCACTACTTCTCATATTTGCACTAATGTCTGTATTACATCACTGCCTATAGTCATACTACTGTTTACATTCACTGTTTACATACTACTGTTTACATTCAATGTTTACATTTATTAATACTGTTTACATTTATTACTACTGTTTACATTTACACTACTTTTATATCTACACCACTGCTGATACATATACAGTATTCTCTGACTAGCCTTATTTAAGGATGCCCAATGTGCCTTACTGCATATGCCACTTTTGCCTCTATACCAACATCAACTACTACCTCATACATATACTGTGTACATTAACTCATATGCTGCTTTGCCACTCTTTGCAAATGTCAATGCTAGAACCTTCAGTTTATTTTATAGATATACTTTTTATATTTTTTTATACTACTATGCAAAAACTCAGGACAGTATTACACTTTTATTATTTCATTTTATGCTTATGTTCATTAAATGTTTAGTGTTTTAGTGTTGGTGTAAATTTTCATACTTTTATACTACTATGCAAAAACTCAGGACAATGTTACACTTTTACTATTTTATGCTTATGTTTATTAAATGTTTCAGTGTTTTAGTGTTTAAATGGTTACTGTTGCACCGAGGGACTGAGAGAAACACAATTTCAATCCTGTGTATGTCCTGTACATATTGCAGTTCTGACAATAAAGTTGACTTTGACTTTGACTTATACCGGTATAACCGGGAACGATATGATATGGCCCAGCCTAGCTGCTTATAGCCTGGAAATTATGGTAATTCCTGAACAAACACATTACTGTTTCTCAGGCATGCCTTGGAAAATCCTCCTGTGGTGGTGGAGCCAACTGAAACAGAAAATAAACTATGTGATGATGGTTTAACAAGCATTTTGGTAACACATCTAGCACCATCACATTGAACACAGGGGCCCCACAAGGATGTGTGCTGAGCCCCCTTCTATTCACCCTGCTAACACACGACTGCACACCATCGTACAGCTCCAACCACTTCATCAAGTTTGCGGACGACACAACAGTGGTAGGTCTCATCAGCAACAACGATGAGACGGACTACAGGAACGAGGTGAGCCGCTTGGCCTTGTGGTGCGGACACAACAATCTCACTCTCAACGTGGAGAAGACAAAGGAGATTGTCGTGGACTTCAGGAAGAGGGATGCACAACATGCCCCTCTGACCATCAACAGCACCGCAGTGGAGAGAGTGGACAGCACCAAGTTCCTGGGAGTGCACGTCTCAAAGGACCTGTCCTGGAGCAGGAACACTGCAGCACTGGCCAAGAAGGCTCACCAGCGTCTCTACTTTCTCCGCAAGCTGAAAAGGGCTGGAGCTTCAACCCCCATCATGTGCACCTTCTACAGGGGTGCCATAGAAAGTGTCCTGACCAGCTGCATCACTGTGTGGTTTGGTGCATGCACTGCATCATGCCGCAAGAGCCTCCAGCGCATCGTGAAAGCAGCTGAGAAGATCGTTGGCACCTCCTTGCCCTCACTGCAGGACTTACACAGCAAACGCCTCACTCGGAAAGCCCACTGCATGGCAGGTGATCCCACACACCCACTACACAGCCGCTTTAGACTGCTGCCATCAGGGAGGAGACTGAGGAGTCTCCAGGCTCGAACCAGTAGACTGAGAGACAGCTCTGTTCATCAGGCAGTCAGAATGCTAAACACTCTGCCTGCTCTGCCTCCCCTCCCATTTGAACTGCCTTAACACAAAAAACTTTCTCACACATTACCACTCAACACAAAGATTTTAACACTGGACTCTGTGTCATCAAACGGGTTATTCACTAAACTCTCGGTCATGTGCTCATTCAGTTTGCACTACTTCTCATATTTGCACTAATGTTTGTATTACATTACTGCCTATAGTCATACTACTGTTTACATTCACTGTTTACATTTATTAATACTGTTTACATTTATTACTACTGTTTACATTTATTACTACTGTTTACATTTATTATCATTTATTACTACTGTTTACATTTATTACTACTGTTTACATTTACACTACTTTTATCTACACTACTGCAGATACATATACAGCATTCTCTGACTAGCCTTATCTAAGGATGCCAAATGTGCCTTATGTGCCTTACTTCATATGCCACTCTGCCTATATACCAACATCAACTACCTCATACATATACTGTGTACATTAACTTATATGCTGCTGTGCCACTCTTTGCAAATGTCAATGCTAGAAACTTCAGTTTATTTTATAGATATACTTTTTATACTACTATGCAAAAACTCAGGACAGTATTACACTTTTATTATTTCATTTTACGCTTATGTTCATTGGGTGTTTTAGGGGTGTTTGGTGTTTCAGTGTTGGTGTAAATTTTCATACTTTTATACTATTATGAAAAAACTCAGGACAGTGTTACACTTTTACTATTTTATGCTTATGTTTATTAAATGTTTTAGTGTTTAGTGTTTAGATGGTTACTGTTGCACCGAGGGACTGAGAGAAACGCAATTTCAATCCTGTGTATGTCCTGTACATATTGCAGTTCTGACAATAAAGTTGACTTTGACTTTGATTTTGTTTCACTGCACAGTCTGCTTACCTCAACCTGCAACTGTCTGGGACAATATATGAGCAGAACTCAGGTCAAGAATAATATTGCACAAACTGAATGAAACCTTTCAACCCCTGCAAGTCCTAAGATTCAACAGTAAAATACAGTTAGAAGCATGGGCAATGGTTTTGTAAACTAAGAACTGAGACCCCAGTATGCTGTGCAGCAGGAGGCAAAGCGTGTTTGCTGCGCGGTGCTCCACTTCTTCAGCTGAAACTGAAATAAAGAACTGCTGTTATCAGCCCAGCTGCTGCAAAACCAACAAAATCACTGGTGACCTGTGTGTGAACAGTAAAAATAAATCAAATCTGTGTGGAAGGGACGTGAGCAGCAAGTGAAGCCGTCACTGTTCTTCTTGATGGATGTAACTGGGACCCTGTGTACATAATCTCGTTTCATCACATGTACCACATGTGGTGCAAATGACAATAAAGAATCTCTGACGTTGACTTACTGCTTCCAGCCCCCCCTCTCGCTGCAATTTCTTTTCCATTCAGAACAACAACGCGTTCAAACGGTACTAAAAACAATCCCTTCCAGGTCAACAGATCTTTACTGCCTGCCACTAAAAGGTGAAGGTGGGTGATTAGATACTGGCCTGCGTCTGTTATCGAAATGTCCCATAAACAACTGGTCAAATTTTAATGAAATTCACAGAGAACAGTCCTCAGATGTAGTGGTGTAACGATACACGTGGGTGTACCGAACCGCTTCGGTACGGCACGTTTGGTTCGGTCCACCTGCGTACCGTTTCGGTTATTTTTTCACTCATCAAACGTTATTAACGGGAGATTATGTGCCACGGTACTAAAGTTCCTAGGCGTGTTTCAGCATGGCGCTATTATCTTGCAGTACGCGTAGTATTTAGCAGCCTAGCATCTCGTCGCGGCCTCCTGTTTGGGAACATTATGGTTTTCTTGTTAAAAGACGTGAACAAATCCAAACCTGTGTGTGGACGTTGTTTCACGGAAATTGGATCTGCAGCAGCAACATGTCTAACTTGTTAACGCTCTTGAAATGACATCATCCGAACATGAACTTCTACAAGCAAGAAAAGCAGCTTGTTGCAAAGACCGAACAGCAAAACAACCTTCATCAGGTAATTCGGATCGGTCCAGAGTAGGGCTGGGCGATATGGAAAAAATCATATATCACGATATGGACTTTTTTATATCACGATAACGATATATATCACGATATAAAAAAAACTTTGGTCCAAATTTTTCCTGTACACACACACACACACATCGTGTTGTATATATACAACACGATGTGTGTGTGTGTGTGTGTACAGGAAAAATTTGGACCAAAGTTTTTATTTTATTTTTTATTTTACTACAGATACAGTTACAATTATAAGAATGTGAACAAAAAGAACAAGGAAATTTGGACCAAAGTAGAAACTTTGGTCCAACTTTGGTCCAAATTTTCCTGCAGGTGGCGGTAAAACAACGGCTGCTAATAAAACCCACGAAGAAGAAATCCGCTCTGACTGGAGTAAACAAGGCAAAGAAACAGAAAAGAGAAAACGTTGCGTTTGATTCCGGTTCTGTTGTGTCTCTGGTCTGTTTTGTATTGGTTAACTGGACCCGAGTTCGGACTCGGTTGGACTTCGTGTCCTCTGGACCCATTTTGTCTCCGAGTTTCAGCGGAGCGAAATAATGGAAGCTAACAAGGTGAGCTTCCCCCTCTTTTTGGTAAAAGTTCTTCTTCTTGGGCTGCCTGCGCAGCTGTTTCTCCATGTTGTGACACCCATAGATATCTGGTGACACCGGCTTCATGCCGGCTGCGTCTCTGTTGAACTCGAGTTTAACAACGTAAAGCATGTGTCGCAAACCCGCGCGTGCGTCAAACATAAAGCAGCGCCGTCATCTCGCAAAACCACAATATGAAGCTTCTTTGCGACCGTTATTTTTTTATTCTTATTTATCACGATAGAGACGATAGAAGGAAAGTAGCACGATAGACACGTTTCTATCGTCCCCACGATATATATCGTCATATCGCACTGCCCTAGGAGATGGTAAATGGACTGTACTTATAGCACTGTGCCTCCTCTGGACATGTTCAAACCATCTCATTCTGGCCTCTCTAACTTTATCTCCCAGTTGTTCAACGATGATCTCATTCCTACTCACAGCTCTTTACACTACAATATGTGCCTCATTTACCTCCAACACACACATCCAAACACTCTACTAGATCTCTACAAAGATTACGTGAATGTGTAGACACTAATCAGAGCTTTAGATCACATCCATACACCGATGGGACACACATCAGAGGCAATGAAGTATTTTGCCCAGGGACACTTCAACATGTGCTGGTGGAATCAAACCCCCCTGCTCGAACCACTCTGCCAACAGCGAGCTGTGACACAGAACTTGTAACCGTGACATATTCCCACGAGTTTTCCCATCATTCACAGCGAGTCAGAAGTTGGAGCAGTGGATGTGGGAGGGGAGGACACAAACTCACCAGGGGTCGAACTCATGGATGATGCTCTCGAAGCGGATGACAGCGAAGAGCCTGGAGCTGAAGCCGGCCAGCCAGGCCAGGAACAGGATGGTGAAGCAGAGCAGGGACTGCCAGCCGGCCGGCTGCGACAGGCCCACAGACAGACCCCCTGCCCCGGCAGGAGACAGGCCCACAGACAGACCCCCTGCCCCGGCAGGAGACAGGCCCACAGACAGACCCCCTGCCCCGGCCGGGCTGCTCCGCCCGTTCCCCGAGTACGAGGCCGTGGAGTTCAGCGAGGACTTGTGTTTGTTGTCGGACGCCGGGTGATGCTCCGCCATGTTCTTATATATCCCGTAGTGGCAACGAAGCAACGCGCGTGAGCTCTCCGAGAACCCCCCTCTCGTCCTTTCCTCTGCCACGCTCCACTTCCGAGACCACTTGCACCACCTTCACTGCGCCCAGCACCCCCTGAGCAGCCCCCGGGTTAACAAACCGTCTGAGCTCGTTTCCCGCCGACAGCAAGCGAAATTACACAATTCCAGGGAGACACATCGCGGCTCCACTCTGCGGCACACGCGACACGAGGATTTCCTCCTTCCTTGGAGCTGAATGAAGGGGCGGGAGCTGCGCGAGGACCAGGAAGAGCTGTCGGCCTCTCACAGCGAGACAGGTACGGGCGGAAGAGACACGACTCCGGAAGAAGACCAATCCCAAGGCAGGAGCGTTTGACAGACAGGTCATTTGACCAATGAGAAAGCAGAAGCATGAACGGTGAGTTGTTTTGCGACAGACAGACGTCGTCAGACGAGTCAAAGACCGGATGGAGAGACAGACCCCGGCATGAGCGTGACAGGTGCGCTGGCGCCGCGTGAGCCAACGAATTATATTATACTAAAATTATATTAGTAATAAAATAATTAACTGCGCCAAGTTTAGATTGAGGCCCATTAGACATCCTGGTGCACAGTTTTGTGACTTCCCGTATCGATTACTGCAACTCCCTTCTCTACGGCCTCCCCAACAAATCTCTCCACAAGTTACAGATGGTCCAGAACTCAGCTGCCCGTGTCATCACTCAAACCTCCTACTATAACCACATCACTCCTGTCCTGCAGCAGCTCCACTGGCTCCCGGTTAAATCACGCATCATCTTCAAAATTCTACTTCTCACGTTCAAAGCTATCCACAACCTTGCCCCTCCTTATCTATCTGACCTCCTACAAATCTCCATCCCATCACGCTCTCTCAGATCCTCCTCTTCGCTACATCTCCATGTACCCTCTGCCCGCCTCTCCACCATGGGGAGCAGGGCCTTCACCTGCTCTGCCCCTCACCTCTGGAACGCTCTACCGCCAGACCTTCGAAACACCACCTCCCTTTCTCTGTTCAAGACAACCCTGAAAACATGTCTCTTTAGACTAGCTTATCATTAACTTTACTAAATGTATTTTATATTCTTTATGTATTTTATATTTCAATTTGTTACTGCTAATGTTTGAACTGTGTTTGTTTGTTCTCAGTGTGTGTCCTTGGGTGTCTTGAAAGGCGCTTTTAAATAAAATTATTATTATTATATTATTAGCAAGTTTGAAACCAATGCGGGGGGGATTTTCCTTTTCCCTAATTTTCCCTGCCAAACTCTCCTACAGTACATAATTTATAAAATGTCTGTTAGCTAAATATCTTGTGAGCATCTTGTGGTCAGTGTTTAAAGAAACTCACCGGATCCACCGCTCATGTCTATTTGGGTCCTTCCTTAGTTAGAGAACTTTACTAACTGGCTTGTATGTGTTCCTGCAAAGTGCCCTGAGACTACTTTGTTGTGATGGCTCTATATAAATAAACTGAACTGAACATAATTCAAGATGGCCACCACAACTAACTGAGCTTAGCGAACACAAAAATGGCAAACACAGGCCTTGTAAGTACCAGGTACGTACAAGCAGTGCTTTAAGTGGGCCGGAACTCACCGGTACCCAGTTCCGCCACTTCTAAAATTTAACCCTGAGAGTACCGGGACTTTTTTTAAGAGTAAGGTGCGTTCCGGAACTTATTTTTGTCTTCTCCACTTGAAAGACCCGTGGCAGATTAGAATGCATCTTATATTTCATGCAGGCTATCGCCCTTTAAGTGGGTTTACCCTTGCGCTTCGCGCCAATCACTGAAGACTTCTAGTCCACGCCCACCTGCCGTGGGCCCCGCCTCGGTCTGCTATTTATTCTGATGCTGACCGAGAATCGGCTCCCAAAAATTTTTCACGCCGATTGAGAAGATTTCTACCTCATGGATACCAGAAGAAGATCCATCAAGAAGTGCCCAGGATGCAAGACCGGCTTCATGCTGCAGGCCGACTTGCATCCTGGCTGCGAGATGTGTCTCGGATTTGAGCATGCGCAGGAGGCGATGGTCCAGTCTCCGGAGTGTCCCTCCTGCCAGCTCCTGCCTCTGGACGAGAGGCAGCGCCGGTTCGACCTCACTGCCCGGACGGCAGCTGAGGCTCGGCCGATGGTGGTCGCTCCGCCCCCTCTGTGGCTCTTGGAGGAGACGGACTACGCGACCACGGGGGTAGCTAGCGAGACCGGTCTCTCCCCCGCTGGGGGTTCAGGTCCGGTCTCACCCTTCATTCCCCAGCTGGAAGGAGCTAGCAGTCGCGTTGCCCCACTTCTATTGAAGTGCGTGGAACCGACAATACCCC
>JBBPBX010034503.1:0-10647 GCA_038048925.1 Garcialebias charrua
CGCACCCATTTCCGCCTTTCAGCGCGACTTGAATGTCATTAAAATATAACTAATATTGTCTAACGGTTGCGCGCAGCCAGGGTTTTAAAATATAACTAATAATCTCTAACTCCTTCGCGTAGCTAGAATGTTAAGAGCGGTGATTCTTTCATAAGGAACGTGAACTCCCCAAAAAAACAATCCGCCACCGTGGCTTAGACCGTTAATGCTGTTTTATCTTGACCAGACGAAGCGGGTTCGCGTCCCACCTGGGACAAGGATTTTTTTTACGTTTGTCTTTTATTGGAGTAAATAAAAAGGAGTTTTGTTAAGCATTTTACCAAACAAACTCCTTTTTATTTACCAAACAAACTCCTTTTTATTTACTCCAATAAAAGACAAACGTAAAAAAAACCTTGTCCCAGGTGGAACGCGAACCCGCTTCGTCTGGTCAAGATAAAACAGCATTAACAGTCTAAGCCACGGCGGCGGATTGTTTTTTTTGAGAGTTCACGTTGCTTATGAAGGAATCACCGCTCTTAACATTCTAGCTACGCAAAGGAGTTAGAGATTATTAGTTATATTTTAAAACCCTGGCTGCGCGCAACAGTTAGACAATATTAGTTATATTTTAATGACATTCAAGTCGCGCTGAAAGGCGGAAATGGGTGCGCGCTTCGTGGTTATTTACGTTGTGACATAAGCTGATTTGTGATCAGTTATTAACAAAAATTAAACTCAGAAACACTAATATATATATATCCAGCTAACAATTTTTTTTTAGCGGAGTCTCCTCTCTTAAAACACGAACACTCCACCCACGTGAAGAGAGCACCCCACCCACTTCCAGAGAACTGCCCACCCACTTCAAGGCGGCTCTGCGGCAAATGCGTAATGAACGCGGGTGACCCAGAGCTGGCTCTGGGCCACCCAGGGACGAGCTGGACTGGGGAGGGCTGGCCAATGCGAAAACGGCTTCAATTTATAAGACTGAGCTGTGTAATTTTACTTTTTTTTTTATTGGAGTAAATAAAAAGGAGTTGTGTTAACCAAACAAACTCCTTTTTATTTACTCCAATAAAAAAATAAAGTAAAATTACTTCGTACCAGGTGGGAAGCGAACCCGCTTCACCCGGTCAAGATAAAAGAGTGTAATTGCAGTTGGCGATCGCTCTGAGCCACAGCGGCGGACTGGATTTTTAGGTGTCCACTTTACCTACATAGGAATCACTCCTCTTAACATTCTAGCTGCACGTAGAAGTTAGAGATTATTAGTTATATTTTAAAACCCTGGTTGCGCGCAAGAGTTAGACAATATTAGTTATATTTTAATGACATTCAGGTCGCGCGGAAAGGCGGAAATGGGTGCGCGCTTCGTGTTATTTATGTTCTAACATAACCTGATACATAAGCTGATTTGTAATCAGTTATTAATAAAAATTAAACTCAGAAAAACTAATATATATATTCAGCTAACAAATATTTTTTTAGGGGTGTCTTTTCTTAAAACACTGTAAGCGCGCACACAAGAACACTCCACCCACGTCAAGTGAACAGCCCACCCACTTCAGGAGAACACCCCACCCACTTCAAGGCTTGCTCTCCGGACAGTGCGTAATGAACAGAGGCGGGCCAGGGCTGGCTCTGGGCCAACCAGGGACGAGCTGGACTGGGGAGGGCCGGTCAATGCGAAAACGGCTTGTGAGAGTCATGTTCTTTAATTTCTCCAGTGCATTTAACACAATCCATCCTGATTGTCAGAAACTCCAGAAGACTCAGGTGGAGGCCTCAACAATCACCTGGATCAAGGACTACCTGACAAACAGACCACAGTTTGTGAGACTGAAGGGTTTTATGTCTAACCAGGTGGTCAGTTGCTCAGGAGCACCGCAGGGGACTGTACTCTCACCACTCCTTTTCACTCTGTACACCTCAGATTTCCAGTACAAAACAGACTCCTGTCATCTGCAGAAATATTCAGATGACTCTGCAGTGGTCAGGTGTATCAGAGATTGACAAGAAAATGAGTACAAGGAACTGGTGGACCACTTTGTGGCATGGTGTGGAAACAATCATCTCATCTTGAATGTGAATAAAACAAAGGAGATGATTGTAGCATTGAGAAACAGGAACAGGTCCAACCCCATTTCCATCATGGGAGAAGAAGTGGAGGTGGTGGATAAGTATAAATACCTTGGGGTTCACCTGGACAACAGACTGGACTGGAAATGCAACAGTGAAGTGTCTACAAGAAGGGACAGAGCAGACTGTACTTCTTGAGGAAGCTGAAGTCCTTCAGTGTGTGCAGCAAGATGCTGCATATCTTCTATAAGTCTGTTGTAGAGAGCGCTATCTCTTCTGCCATCATCTGCTGGGGGAGCAGCACCAGAGCAAGTGACTTAAAAAGATCAAGAAGCTCATAAAGAAGGCTGGCTCAGTTCTGGGAACTCCTCTAGAACCTTTGGAGATGATTGTACAAATAAGGATTCTTCATAAAGTGAAGAACATTATAGACAACCCTCAGCATCCTCTTCATCAGACTGTCCTACAACAACAGTGTCTTCAGTCAGAGGCTTCTTCAGATCTGCTCTAAGACAGACCACTACAAGAGATCCTTCCTGTCCACAGCCATCAGCATCTAGAACAACTCTTTAATGAAACCAGGATTAAGAGTTACAACAACATTTAATTTCCCTCTGGGATTATAAAGTATTTTTTAATTGAATTGACTGCTTCGCTCAAGGTTTTTAATGTTGTCGTTGAAGCACAAGAGTCTAAGGTTTATTGTGTTGCACTTAGACCTGCCTAAAACTTTTGACACTGTGGACCATGACATCTTATGTCATAAGCTCTTATAAATATTTTTTTCAGCTCACACCATTGGTGGGTTCACTAACTATCTTTCAGATCGGAGGCAATGTGTTCAACATGATGGTACACCTTGTAACTGCGACTTTCCTTCCCTCCATTGATTATGGTGACATTATTTACATGAACACCCCTACAAGCACCTTGCAGATGTTGGATGCTGTCTATCACAGTGCGCTAAGATTCATAACTGGCTGTAACTACCGTACCCATCACTGCACCCTGTATTCACTGGTTAACTGGTCACCATTAACTTCACACAAACTCTCTCACTGGTACATTTTCATCTTTAAATCACTTCTTGGTCTGCTGCCTTCATACATCTCCTCCTACATGTCTCTGCGTGAGTGCAGTTACAGCGTACGCTCTCAGGACATGATTACCTGCAGTGTTCCCTCAGTGCGGACTGAACTTGGCAAAAGGGCCTTCTCCTACTCTGCTCCTGTTTCCTGGAATATCTTACAAAAAGATCTGAAGCTCTCGACCTTGACCTCTTTAAATGGCTTTAAGAATCTGTTGGACTTATGGCAAGAACCCATGCAGACATGTTCCTGTTTTTAGTTTTCTACATTTGCCTTATAATCTAGCTATTTTTACTACTTTGATATATATATAAAAAAAAAAAACTTGTTTTAAAAAAATCTGCATGCCTCTCTTATGATTGTCTATTGTTGTTGCTGTTGTCATCATTCTTTGTTGAAAACAGGTCTCTCTTGTAAATGAGTCAGTGAGGTTCAATGAGATTAACCTGCCTAAATAAAGGTTGAATTAATGAAAAAGTTCCTGGCAAAAACCAATGCAGACTTGTTCCTGTTTTTAGTATTTTACATCACTTTACAATCTAGCTGTTTCTGTTTTGTTTTTGTAAAATATAAATTCTTTAATTTATTCTTCTCAATTTACATACATTCTCTACTGTTGTCATCATGCTTTGGTAAAAACAAGTCTCTCTTGTAAATAAGTCCCCGAGGATCAATGAGACTAACCTGTTTAAATAAAGGTTGATTGAATAAGTGATTAAATTAATGAATGAAGTCATTGAAAATTTGAATAGATAAATGCAAAATTATAGTGGTGAAAGAATTAATAAAACATCCCAACTTTGGATTGGAACACAGACTGGGTTATTATAATGACATAAACTTTTGAATTCCTGCAGGAACTAACGGAAAAAGTGCTGAACCTGTTGGGCTGCCACATGCAGGACTACCTCAGAGCCAAGGAGCTGGTGATGGGAAAACGGCACGATCAGAGTGAACAGCTGTGGAAAGCATATTCAAGCATTACTAAACCTCACCTTGTTATGAAAGATGATGCAGAGGAACTCAACTATGTCAGAGCTGTTGTAGATTTGTTGCTGCATGTTTTGGTACCATCACCACATTTAGAAACCCGCACGGGACAGTTTGTTGTCGGAGAACTCATCACTTGCAACGTCTTGCTCCCTTTTGTTTCGAAATTGTCTGACCCAGACTGGCTGAACCTCCTTGTGATTGAAATCTTCAGTAAGTCCAGCACGCCACAGGAAGCGATAGCAAAAGAACCACAGCCTTCCTCACTAGCACTACCTTCTGCAGATTCAGAGATGGCTTTGCCCCAACAGGTAGCACATGTATCTCAAACAAATAATGAAGTTCCTTTACAAAGAGCACAGGTTGAGCAGTTTAATAACTCAGTTGTGGCAGCCCCTGTGCTTACTGCCTATGATGTGACTGACTCTGAGGAAGTAGAGTTTTCACAGACTTTTGCAGAAGAAGATGAATCTACTCAACCATGTTTAAGGCACTACATAAGAGAAAGAAAGTCAAACCCATTTTACCAAGAAAATGACTCTGACCTGGATTCTCCATTGGCTGACTATAAGCAAAGTTCTACTGATTCGCTGCTCATGATGGGCCAAGAAGAGGGTTTGTTTGACAGGCAGAAAGACTGTGCCTCAACTGCTGAGAGCAACAATGGTATAGACTTGGAAGATGTTTGCTCCACACCTGTGGATAGCTCATGTCCTAAAGTCTTTGTAAATTCAGTTGTGGTGATGCATCCTACTGACAGTGGCATATCATCGCTTAGAGCAGCAGATGGGCTTTATAGTGTCAGTAGTCTTCAGGACTTGGACAAAGAGGGCAGTTCTTCTGCAGTCAACCCAAACAGAGAGCTTCTGTTGGGCATAGAACAGACTGGATTGGGGAATGCTAATGAGCTGGCTATCACAAGTCCATTGCAGGGCTGTTCTCCAGTGTCAACATTCAGCTTTGAGCCCCTCAGCAGCCCTGAAGGACCAGTCATCATCCAGAACCTCCGGATCACTGGCACAGTCACTGCTAAGGAACACCGTGGCACTGGCTCACAC
This sequence comes from Garcialebias charrua, assembly GCA_038048925.1. Taxonomy (NCBI): domain Eukaryota; kingdom Metazoa; phylum Chordata; class Actinopteri; order Cyprinodontiformes; family Rivulidae; genus Garcialebias; species Garcialebias charrua. The sequence continues at coordinate 5,198 of JBBPBX010034503.1, forward strand.
CCCTACACACTTTATACTGTCAAAGTAAGTGACACAACAAAATTAATTGGTACTGTATTTTGTCAGTTATTTGCTTTTATTTATCTCTTTAATTTGTAAATTTTGTTGTTCAGTGAGGTTTACTTTAATTTTCAGTAAATGTGTCATTCAAATACAATATAACATTGGGCTGCAGATATTTGTTAATGAAACTCTTGAATTATTGCACTAGAGTAAAATGTAGAAGGGGTGTGCAATACTGCAAGACTTGGTACTGATTCAAAACTAAGTAAATACAGGGCCAGCATCATTTATCAATCCAATCCAAGTCCTTTTGCGTTATAAGGGCAATGTATACAGTTTAATGTAGGGGAGATCAGTATAATATGATTTCTCATTAATGGACTAAATCTGAATAGATTTTCTGACCATTACTTGAGTGAATTTTGCTTTTGTCTGTTAATTAGCCATTTATTTGCAGTTTAAAACCTAGGCAAAAATAAAAAATAAAAAAATTCCCATAACTATTAAGCTTAGAAAACTTTAAATAATCATTAAGTTAAATTTGTTTAAAAAAATGTTCGTTTTCTTTTTGTTCAAACCCAAAACACAGTAGTCCCTTAATTATTGCAGTGGTTAAGTTCCCCACACCACCACAATAGGTGAAAAACTGCAAAGTATGAATGCTATATTTATTTTAGTATTTATATATCTATTAAGGCTTTATAAACCCTTCCCACACTTTTGCAATGTTCTTAACAATGTTTAAACTCTTAAACCTATGTAATTTTAACAACATACATATATGTATTGTATATTACTACACAATTGTACTCACCAGCTCTGCAGAACACCAGCTCAGCTTTTTAAAACTTTTTATCCCATAAGTCCCAATCACGTGGGTAATATTAAAGTTGACAGGTGTGTGTCATGTACAATCTTACTTTAAAAAACTGTGAAAGTCTAACCGCAAAGTAATGAGGGACTACTATAACAAAACATGTTTCTTCCTTGCTGCACTTATATTCTATTCCAATAGGCACAATGTAAATGTTTTAGAATTTAAATTCTTTATCTTTTGATCATTGATTTTTTTATTTTTTTGGCTCAAAGAATAATATAAATACAACAAGTCTAACTAGATCACAGCCCTCCTGGTTGATCTGTTCAGCCACTGCCAATAGGACGGCCCAGCACAGAAGAGCAACATGATCTGGACAGGAATCTGGTTTACACTCATCTGCCGGCCAGTGGTCACTCTTTCAGGGATGAAAATGTTCACATCCTTGATAGAGAGGAATGTTGGTTTGAGAGAGGAGTAAAGGAGGAGAAAGAGAAGAGAAACATCATTAAACGGGAGGAGGCCTCCATGTCCAATTGTCACCTTCTTACGATGCTGTTACTGCTAGTATCACTCAGCCCCCTGTGATAGCAAGTGGCCATCGGGCGCTAACAACCAATTGTCAAGCCTCCAGTATAGCTCTGCGTTGGGCCGAGCTCCGCGCCACGCCATGTGAGCGCCGCGGCACAAGCCTTTGAACACAGGCGTGAACGCGCCAAGCTCAAATTTTACAACAGACTACGCGCGCGCGTCGTCTCACAATAAACTGCCCGGCACCGGACTGTTTTGTATGAGACACAAATGTATTAAATTCCTCTTCATCGCTGATCTGGACTTTTCTTTTGTTTTTTTGCCAAAAGTCAAGTGATCGCTTGAAGCGGTCACCATTCGCTTCCTCCTCCGATGAGGAGGAATGAATGAATTTGTCACGAGCGAACCAAATGTCCAACGTGGATGCGCCAGGTTCTAAATATTTCCTGGTGGGCTGTGGGCTGCAGGACCAGCGCTCCCTGTTTTTATTTTATTTTTTAGAACTTTTTATTAACATATAAACACAAAATACCACTGCGCAGCCCGTGCCTTTTCTTTCACCACCCGACATGTCAATCAATTCAGTAGGCGTGTCAGCAAATGACCAATCAGCGACCTCAATTTGTCCCGTAGGTAAACGCTCCGCCCTGCTTCTGCTCAAATGATGTCAAGTATTTGGAGCGAAAGCGCTGGAGCTTCACGCTGAGCTATACTGTGAACTGCCTGCGCGTAGCACGCGCGCGTCGAGCGGCGTGCTGCCCAACGCACAGCTATACTGGAGCTTAGGCTGACTGTCCTCCTTGATCATGTGACCAGCTAGATCTGGATGTCAACAACAAACTGGTTGATCCACTATGAGAAGGGGCTGTTTATAAGACTGAGTTTATTGCAGCTCCTCAGACTGAAGGTCTTTTGAATCGAAGACAATGTGTCAACAAGTTTTTATTTATTTTAATTTTTAAAAAAAATTCAACCCTAGTCCTTGAGGAACACCATCCTATCCCTACTCCGACACACCGGATTCAGTGATTTACTTCATCAAGTTCTGCAGAAGCCTGTTAATCACTGTTCATTCAAGTCAGCTGTGTCAAAGCAGGAAAACAACTAAAACATACAGGATTGTGTTCCTCAAGGACCATGGTTAACTTGGGAACCACTGCCTAAAGCCACGTTTCGGACTATGGAGTTGCCAATAATAACCAGGGTCTGCTTCTCAGCAGGTGTGTGACTGAGCGAGTAAAATCAATTCGAAACGTTAACGAGTCGGTGATGAAATGGGAGCTTAGCCTTAGCACTATGCTTTCTCCATACCGTCACCCAGCCGGCCTGTGGTCCCAGCTGCTCGGGGTCTGCTGGAGGACCACTAACGAGAGGTAGTCTCTGGTTCCGCGCTGTCTAAGAGGACCTGGCTAGCTACTGGTTTTTCTACAGTGTGGAGCCGAGCTTCCAGTTCAGACAGCCTCTCGCAAAGCTACCATAAGACTACATTTGTTACATGTATCATTACCATTAAAGGAGGCAGAGGACTAGCTAACCGTCTGTCACATGGAGCAAGTGAAAACAGATGAAGCCGGGAGAGAAGCAGCAGGCATGCTAAGCTAATGCTAGCAAGAGCTAGCAGATCCCAATACACCAATAAAAACCAAGAAGTGTTGAAAGATAAAAGGTGTTTGAAGCACTATCCAATAGTAGAAAACAACTGTACTAAGTGTGTTTGTTAACTAGAATGAAAACCTGTGCAAAAGACAGATAAATCCGGAAAGCAAAAGACGACTCAAGCAAACAATTCACTCAAGCTATGAACAGACAAACAGGAAGTGACACAATAAGTCTCACCAAACTCTGGCAGCAGCATTTTGGATCAGCTGAAGACTTTTTAAATAAGTATTTTGAGATAATAAACAATTGCAATACTCCAGCCTACATGTGATAAATGCATGAACCAGTATTCCTGCATTATTTTTAGACAAGATGTTTCTAATTTTAGTGATGTTATGCAGCTGGAGGAACGTGGTTTGTGTAACATTTTTAATATGGTAGTTAAAAGACATATCCTAATCAAAACTAACACCAAGATTTTTAACTTTAGAACTGGAGGCCAGATTAATGCCTTCCAAGGGGGGAGAAAACTGAAACATTTATTCCTAATATGCTCAGGTCCAAAACCCACAACCTGTCTTGTCTGAGTTTAAAAGCAGAAAGTTTAGGGTCATCCAAGTATTTATGTTGCCGTTTACAGTTGCTTACACACTCCATTCAAACTAAAAATTTACAAGTCTAGATTTTACCACTCTATACAACTTGTAGCCATAGTTGAAAGTGTGAACATCTTTTTGGTTTCAGTATGAGACATCAATGGGTTGTGAGGATCCAGAAAGTATCCAAGCAGGTTCTGATGATTTAGAGGCCGTTCAAGCAGGCTGTGAGACTCCATCATCCATCCAGCCTGTAGCCTATCACATGGTCAACAGACGATACAGTGAATTTCTCAACCTGCAAACTCGTCTTGAAGAAAAAACAGATCTACGAAAACTTATTAAGGGTTTGTGAAATTATCCTTTGATCAGTGAATTAATTTTGTTCTGGCAACTATTGAAACCTGGTCTGTTAAAAATCTATGCACAATCCTCATACAAGAGGTTTTTATTGAACTTAAACTGATTTATGTTTGATCCTGAAGCGTTCCTGACTTGACTGTTTCAGGTGTGAAAGGTCCAAAGAAATTATTTCCCGACATGCCATTTGGCAACATGGACAGCGACAAGATTGAGGCCAGAAGAGGTCTACTTGAGACCTTTGTAAAGGTTAGTGGATTTATTTTTCCATAGGTCTTTTTCTGTCCCAATATCACATCAACAAATGCTGTGCTCTTTCTTTTTGTTTTTCAGCATTTATGTGCCATCCCTGAAATAGCCAATAGTGAAGAGATGCAGGAGTTTCTTGCCCTCAATACAGATGCCAGGATTGCCTTTGTTAAGAAGCCTTTCATTGTGTCACGCATAGATAAGGTAACATCCTAAATGTTTTTGTCTGTATTAGATCATTTTATTGTTGGATATAAATGTTGGAAAAGGTGTTACTCATCCAACCCTTTGATAGTGAACATTGGCTCTTCCATCTTCAGTCAGGTTTGCCAAGTTGAAGTGCAGCTTTGCTGTGAATGTCACAAAAACCTGAAAGTTATGCACCATAACTCAGGTTCCCTGAAGGAAAGAAACGAGGTGCAACATATGCTATGGGAATTGCGCCCCCACGCGATTACCTGAAGGAATACATTAACGCCTTTACGGCAAGGGCGTCAGCGTTGCGCCAGAGGCCCCGCCCTCTGGGTATTTAAGCCGCTGACGCCCATCCATCTTTCTCCAAAATGCACTTCCACTCCCTCCTGTGCCTGTATTCACATTAGATGATTGTAACAAATTTTTAAACTATTTTGTAGAAAAGGTTGACAACATCAGGGCAAATGTTAATTTGGCTCTTGATGTCACCCTCACCCCCAATTTACACTAGATGCGTTCCGGCTCCGGTCCGCTCCGGTCCGACCTCCGCAGCAAATACGCACCCATTATAATCAATGAGAGCGTTTACACTGGCTCCGCACGGCGGCGGCGGCGAGCGGAAGGCAGTCCGTCAAAATAGGATCCGATCCTATTTCTGCCGGACGCCGGAGCTGTGCCGAAGTCAACTTTTAAAGATTACGTCGCACCAACAGGAAAAGGAATGAGCACAACATCCGTATTTACAAAATAAAATCACCACGGGCGGACTAATCCTAGCTCTATACGGATTTATTTGTACAAAAATGCTGTCAAACTATCATTTATGACTACGCCTACAAACGCAATACAAGAAATAAAAAATTAAAAAAGTATTTTATTCTGAAATGTAATAAATCACTTCCTGTCGCTCAAACCATGTCCTGTCGCTCATTTACGAGAGAAGATCAAGGCAGACGCAACAATGGATGAGGAGAGACTTGTGGAAGTTGAGAATTACACTATATTATATGACACCAGTCATCCTTTTTGTTCTGACTTCCTTATTTATCACTTGATTTATCGCGCGATCTCGCAATTCCCGCGCATGCGTCTCGGAGCGG
>JBBPBX010034503.1:16851-32597 GCA_038048925.1 Garcialebias charrua
GAAATAGAGCTGAGCTTGAAATAATTTAGTTTTAAAACACAGATGAATTGTATAAGTGAAATTCAATTCCGTTTATTCATTTTAGTTTATTTATATAGCGCCAAATCACAACAAAGTTGTATCAGGGCACTTTACAGGAGCATTCACATACATAGAAAAGCCAATTAGTAAAGTCTATATCTAAGGAATCCAGCAGACAAGTTGAATCTTGGCTTCATTGCAGTCTCCCATCCTGAGCAAGTACAGTGGCAATGGTGTAAAGGAAAAACTCCCTTTTAAAAGGAAGACACCTCCAGCAGAACCAGGCTCAGGACAAGCGGTCATCTGCTTTGACCGGCTGGTTTGAGAGGACAGAAAGGAGAGACAAACGAACACAGAATGGTAGGTCCAGATATAGGTTCAGATGTACCTGACAGACAAAAAAAAAAACATGTTAAGGATTGAAAAAAAATTACAAATACAAAACAGGTTGAGCAGAGTAAGACAGTAGCAGAGTGAAAAAGTGTGGTCAGTTTGTCCTCCAGCAGTCTAAGCCTATAGCAGCATGACTAAGGGACAGCTCAGGAAACCCAAGCCGACCCTAACTATAGGATTTATCAAAAGGAGAGTATTAAGCCTAGTTTTAAAACTGGATAATGTGTCAGTCTCACTGACAGATTGGAAGTTGGTTCCACAAGAGAGGAGGCTGATAACTGAAAGCTATGCCTCCCATTCTGTTTTTGTAAATTTTAGGAACCACAAGTAAACATGCAGCCTGAGAGTGAAGTGCTCTGTTAGGAAAATATGGAACAATAAGAGCTGTAATATACGATGGAGCTAGGTTGTTGAGAGCTTTGTAGGTTAGAAGTAGGATTTTGAATTATATTCTGATTTTACAGGGAGCCAATGGAGAGAAGCTAAAACTTGTCTTCATGATCCTCAGGTGTGTATCGAAGTCTGCAGCAGTCCTACGGCATCAGCTACCAGGATGTCCTGATGGCAATGGACTACTGTGAAGAATCACTGCAGGAGATTGACATCACCACCTTCCTGCAGACCCTCTGTGGACACATCAGGACTTTTAGGGAAAGCAGAAAGGCTCCAAACTGCAGGGAGAGCCCCCAACCTTCAAGGAGCATTGGAGAGGCAAATGATGGGCGAGCAGATACCAAGGCAGTCATAGGCTCCTTGTGCAGGTAAGATTCATAAATGTAATGACTGTAAAAGTGGAATTATAATTTTTTAATTATCAACATGTTTTTGTTGCTACTACTCCATTTGTCTTATTGTCTTGAATGTTTCTGTACAGCACCAAAACAAGATGCTGTTTTCCATTTTGCCGTGTAACTGCTTCTAGGCATAAGAAAGGTCCCCATCAGTTGTGGCAAATTGTGTTGCCATGTCAAAAATCTACTCCGGAAAAACGCTCATCTCTAAAACTACAAACATTTACTGTTGAAATCCCTCAGCAATGGAGGACATATGTGCACCACTTGTTTTTTAAGTCCTTCCTCTGCATATATATTCATTCATTCATTCAACCTTTATTTATACAGGCTAGCCTCGTTGAGTCACGGGAACTCATTTACAAGAGAGACCTGTCTCACTCACACCAAGCAACCATCCACACTCTCACTCACACCTAGGGTCAATTTAGAGTCACCAATCAATATATATATCTATCTACAGTTTTTAAATACATACATAATTATCTTGTTAGTAAAGTCATGACTACAATGTTAGATAAAATATGTGTCAAACTTTGAATTATGACTGGTCATTTCACAGAGCAATAATAGAATGTGTCCTGCAGAAAGGTCTGCAGATTGTAGACTGCAAAAGACTTATTCAGTCATGACTGAAGAAATGTTTCGACAAAGAAGAATCTGTCCAGATTATGTGACTTAACCTTGTTAGATTTATCTACCTTATTGAACATGCCTCAGGATACTCTGTTATCATACATTTTATTCAAATTAATGCCAGCTTGCGATTTAATAATGAATAAAAAAAATCTTTAAAGTGAGCTCTCAGAGTGCGTACGTCAACAGGATTATTGTTTCTGTGGTGATTCTAGCAATATTGAAGTGGAAGAATCCTGTGAAGCTGAATCTGGGGGGAGGATCCATGCTCCCACACCACCATCAGGCCTGAGTCAGTCCAAGGCCCCAGAGTTTCCTCTGAGCTTGCTGCAAACACAGCCCCAGTGTCAAGTGTATCCAGATCTGCACAGAATCATTCAGGTATGTCTCATGCTAGAAATTATGAACAATAAAATCCAGTTGATACTGTATTGAACGACTTTTTTGAGTCTGGTCTGTTCAAAACACACTGCTGTAAAAGCCCAGTTTGCTGTGTTGACTTTTTTTATGAGACTTGTATTTTTGTTAGATGTAACTGGGACCCTATGTACACAATTTTGTTCCACCACATGTACCACACGAGGTGTGAATGACAATAAAGAAACCTTGACCTGGTCATATTAATAAAATAAATAATCTAGTTCTGTCATAGCTTTATTCTTTTATCATTTTTGTCTGAGCAACATGGAAAGTATTCTTCAGTGCTTGATCTGCTTTATTATGTAGCATCCTATGTTTTCCCAAACCTTTAACTCTGAAACCTGTTGTCAGAGTGATAAGTTGTTTTGATAAAACTGTAGCTTAAATCACCATAAACCCAAACCTTTGCAGCTTTGTTTACCATGTACCCAGACTTTTGCTGCTTTGGTTACAATTAAGGTTGCAAAATGGTGGAAAACGTCAAGTAAATTTACACAAAGCAAAAGCAAAGTCTTGAAACCTTTTGTTAACTGAACATTTTTGATCAGCTCTGTGTAGCATGCACTGTCCTGTTACACACACCTTATTTTACTTCCCCAGCTCTGATCCAGTTTTTGGTAATTCCCCCGAGTCATGGCGCTGCAGCTTCGTATACAAAAGTTACATTTTTATTTGAAAGCATTAACTCTGCTGATTACAGGGAGTCCCCGACTTACGAGCGAGTTCCGTATCTCCGACTATCTAGTAACATGAAAATCTCGTATGTCGGAAAGCTCGCACGTGGCTATCTCGTAAAACCGGAACAACGCTCGTAAATCGGAAAAAGACGCTAACGCTGCGGCGCACACCCGTTTAGCGACATGAGACTGAACAAGCATACATACTGATCCTTAAACATGCATAGAACTTTATTTACAAGCAGTTAGCTAGCACATTACACCACACATTCATCTATAAAACCATACCTGTAATGTTTTTTCTGTACAACACTGCTTTTCTACACAACACTTTCTATAATTAAAAAAACTATAAAAACAAAGTGCCTTAGTGCCAGGTGCAGCTACTTTTAAAAAGTTATTTTTCATCACAGAAACAGCATAGTAAACAACATTCCTTTACTTTGATTGAATACAGTAACCAAGTCACACCCATATGACATCATGTGACACCATGTGTCACATCCATCAGAAACCAGTGAAATGCATCAGAAACGAGTCACACCCATCATGAACAAGTCAAATCCATCAGAATCAAGTCACATCCATCAGAACCAAGTCACACCCATCAGGAACAAGTCAAATCCATCAGAATCAAGTCACACCCATCATGAACACATGACATCCATCTGAATCATGTTGCAAACAAACACCAGAAACAAGTGACATCATCCAGAAAGATGTTGCAAGCATCATGTTTAAAAACCAACAGTGCCATAGTGTCCACTCCATGAACTTTAGAAATGTAGAACCAGCCAGCACAGCAACAGCATAAAAAAGAAAAGTTCCCTTACTTTGATTGAAGGAAGTGAAGGTAGTCTTTTTGGTTGTCAAAACTTGCTGGTCAAACCTGGATCAGATGGGACTGCTTATGCAGCAGTGCAACCATCAATGTGAGCATGTGAGTCCATAAAGGCAGAGGTAAGATGTGAGTTCAGGTTAGGTGTGAGGTCCTGATGTGATGGGAGGATGCTGGAGGAGGCAGGATGATGCAGGAAGATGCAGCAGGATTCAGAGGAAAGATGTGAGTTCAGGTCAGGTGTGTGGTCCTGATGGGAGGATGCTGGAGGAGGCAGGATGATGCAGGAAGATGCAGCAGGATTCAGAGGAAAGATGTGAGTTCAGGTCAGGTGTGTGGTCCTGATGTGAGGATGCTGGAGGAGGCAGGAGTTGGTAGATGACTGGAGTCACTGTGATGCACAGAACACACATGTGTAAGTTAACTTTACAGAAACATGAGACCACACACACACAAGTTGTTAAAATGGCTCATAGTGCTGTAGAGGAAGCTTATTTCAGCTGGAGCTGTTCAGATGAGGAGGTCAGAGTTGTGGAGGTGTCTGACATTGGTCAGTGTGATGTGTGACATGGTTCAGTGTGATGTCACTGCAGGCAGGTGACGAAGCAACGCACGGGTGGTGGTCTGGTTTGACTGTTAGACACAAAACACACATGTGTAAGTTAACTTTACAGAAACATGAGACCACACACACACACACACACAAGTTGTTAAAATGGCTCACAGTGCAGTGTGATGTCAATGACGGCAGGCGAGGAGGCATGGAGGAGGCATGGAGCGTAGCAGGTGTCCAGGTGTATCACCTCAGTCAGTGTGATGTCATTGGACACAGGAGAGGAGGGAACGCAGCAGGTGTCCAGGTGTATCACCTCAGTCAGTGTGATGTCATTGGACACAGGAGTGTAGGGAACACAGCAGGTGTCCAGGTGTATCACCTCAGTCAGTGTGATGTCATTGGACACAGGAGAGGAGGGAACGCAGCAGGTGTCTAGGTGTATCACCCCAGTCAGTGTGATGTCATTGGACACAGGAGAGGAGGGAACGCAGCAGGTGTCGCTGTTAGAAAACAGACATTTGTAAGTTAACATTAATGAAACATATGAAACCACACAGACAACAAGTTGTTGTGCTTACTGATAAATTAAACACAGACAACAACAACTTGTCCTTACTGTGATGTGTGTGTGCTGATGTTTGATGGACCAGGGGGCGCCTTTCCGCGATGCTTTGGAGGGAGGCTGTGGACATGACAAGACACAGGTGGATGATGAAATGCAGCATGAAACTAAACAGAAAAGCAAAATTAAATTAACATTTCATTACTGTACCTGGATGATGAAGCTGTGCAGGTTAGTGGGGAGATGAGCCGGAGGTCAGTGAAGGTAGGTGTTGCAGAGGCTGGCTGGAGAGGAGGAGACGTCTGTGGACATGAACAGACAGGTGATTTAACAGATGAAGTAACTCTACTGTACAGTAACATAAAACAAAACAGAAAATCAAAATGTAAAAGCAACATTTCATTACCTCTGGGGAGGGGTGCAGAGGCTGGCTGGCTGGCTGACTGGAGTGGAGTGGAGAGGAGACGAGGAGGAGTAGAAGGAGACGTCTGTGGACATGAACAGACAGGTGGGTTAACATATGAAGTAACTACTGTGCAGTAACATAAAACAAAACTGCAAATCAAAATGTAAAAGCAACATTTCATTACGTACCTTTGGGGAGAGGTGCAAGGGAGGGACAGAGGGATGTTTACTGGGGAGAGGGTGAGTTGTCCATTGACTCCTGGCTTGCAGCAGCAGAGGTGGATGGCTGGCTTGCAGCAGCAGAGGTGGATGGCATTTCCTCTGCTGCTCCAGCAGATCCTGGAGCAGGGTCCCTCTTGACGAACTGCAACATGGAGCTCTGCACTGCCTCCTGCTTTTTTTCCTCCAGGATCTGCCGGTAACAAGCCAGATCGTCAAGGACAGCTCTGGAGACCCTGGCGAACCTCTCCTCATCGGCGTCCATTGCCTCCAGCTGGTCCAAGATGTGCTACTGCTCTTTGAAGATCTTGGCCAAGCCCTGCTTGGTGAAGACCTTGGCCGGAGGGCTTGGCCTGTCTTCATTCTGCTCCTGCTCCTCCACGATCTCCCTCTCCAGCTCCTGTAGGTCTGCGGTGGATAGCTCCTCTCCTTCATGAGCCAGCAACTTCTGCACATCTTGTGCCTCCATCTCCAACTGCAATCTCCGACTCATCTCCACCACACTCTCGATCACATTGGTGATTGTGTCCTTGGGAACAAGTGAGGGATCTACAAGCTGTGGGCAGAGTTTTTTCCACACTCCACTGAGTGTGCTCTCCCTCACCTGATCCCAGGAAGCACCAATGTGATGCACAGCATGCAGGATGTTGTAACCCTTCCAAAAGTCTTTCAGGGTGACATTTGGATCGTTATCTGTTACCTCCAAAGCATCACGGATGACCCTCTGGAGGTAGTATGCCTTGAAGGTTCTTATGACCCCCTGGTCCATTGGTTGTATGAGGGAGGTCATATTTGGTGGCATATAGACCACCCTCACGTTTGGGTGGAGGTCAGTAAGATTTGCGGGGTGACCCGGAGCATTATCCAACACCAGCAAGATGTGAAAGGTAATGTGTTCGGTGCGACAGAAGCGCTTCACGTCCTTGACGAAATTGTTGGTAAACCACTTCGTGAAAATATCCTGTGTTACCCAGCCTTCCGGTTGGATGTCCAATAAACAGGCAGATCTTTTACATTAACATTCCGGAAGGCCCTGGGTTTCTCGAAGTGGTTTACCAGAAGCGGCTTTATCTTTCAATCGCCCGCTGCATTAGCCCCAAACAGCAACGTAATGCGCTCTTTCCCCACTTTGTGCCCCGGTGCTGTTTTTTCCTCCTTGCTGATGAAGGTACGGTCGGGCAACCTCTTCCAAAACAGCCCTGTCTCATCAGCGTTAAACACCTGCTGCGCTGTGTATCCCCCTCCCTTATGATCTCCGCCAAGGTGTCCGGGAAGACACTTGCTGCCGCTACATCCCCACTTGCTGCCTCTCCTGGTGAAAGTAAACACACACAGGACCAAGATTAACCACATGTTTTACTGCTCTAAAGGTCAGAGCACACACTGCAAAAGGTCTTGTCACACTGTTTAAAAGCTCATTTGAAACTGTAAAGGAAGATGTAAAATCTGTTGTAAATTTTAATTCCACACAGAAAATGTCATGTGAAAATAAGGAATGTCATGTTTTACTGCTCTAAAGGTCAGAGCACACACTGAAAAAGGTCTTGTCACACTGTTTAAAAGCTCATTTGAAACTGTAAAGGAAGATGTAAAATCTGTTGTAAATTTTAATTCCACACAGAAAATGTCATGTGAAAATAAGGAATGTCATGTTTTACTGCTCTAAAGGTCAGAGCACACACTGCAAAAGGTCTTGTCACACTGTTTAAAAGCTCATTTGAAACTGTAAAGGAAGATGTAAAATCTGTTGTAAATTTTAATTCCACACAGAAAATGTCATGTGAAAATAAGGAATGTCATGTTTTACTGCTCTAAAGGTCAGAGCACACACTGCAAAAGGTCTTGTCACACTGTTTAAAAGCTCATTTGAAACTGTAAAGGAAGATGTAAAATCTGTTGTAAATTTTAATTCCACACAGAAAATGTCATGTGAAAATAAGGAATGTCATGTTTTACTGCTCTAAAGGTCAGAGCACACACTGCAAAAGGTCTTGTCACACTGTTTAAAAGCTCATTTGAAACTGTAAAGGAAGATGTAAAATCTGTTGTAAATTTTAATTCCACACAGAAAATGTCATGTGAAAATAAGGAATGTCATGTTTTACTGCTCTAAAGGTCAGAGCACACACTGCAAAAGGTCTTGTCACACTGTTTAAAAGCTCATTTGAAACTGTAAAGGAAGATGTAAAATCTGTTGTAAAATTTAATTCCACACAGAAAATGTCATGTGAAAATAAGGAATGTCATGTTTTACTGCTCTAAAGGTCAGAGCACCCACTGCAAAAGGTCTTGTCACACTTTAAAAGCTCATTTCAAACTGTAATGGAAGATGTGAAATCTGTTGTAAATTTTAATTCCACACAGAAAATGTCATAAATGTTTTCACTAACCTTGGATTTTGATGTTATGAAAATTCATACGTGCCCGGAATCGGTTGAACCACCCCCGTGACGCATTGAATTCTGGCACTTGAACGCCCTCCCCCATGCCTTCCTTGAGATCTTCATAAGTTTTTTTGGCTTTAGCCCGAACCACCATTAAACTCGGTGGGATGTGTCTTTGGTTACAGTTCTGTATCCAAAGTTCTAAAAGTTGTTCATGAAAAGACAGGTGTGTTAAAACATGAAGTAATTGTACAAGCCCAAAACCAGAAAAGTTGGCACGTTGTGGAAATCGCAAATAAAAACAGAATACAATGACTTGCAAATCTTTTTCAACCTATATTCAATTGAACACACTGCAAAGACCACATACTTAACGTTCGAACTGGTAAACTTTGTTATTTTTTGCAATTATTAGCTCATTTGGAATTTGATGCCTGCAACATGTTTCAAAAAAGCTGGCACAAGTGACAAAGAAGACAGAGAAATTTGAGGAATGCTCATCAAACACTTATTTGGAATATCCCACAGGTGAACATGCAAATTGGGAACAGGTGGGTGCCATGATTGGGTATAAAAGCAGCTTCCTTGACATGCTCAGTCATCCACATAGAAGGATGGGGCGAGGGTCACCACTCTGTGAACAAATGCGTGGGCAAATTGTCGAACAGTTCAAGAACAACTTTTCTCAACGAGCTATTGCAAGGAATTTAGGAATTTCACCATCTACGGTCCGTAATATCATCAAAAGGTTCAGAGAATCTGGAGAAATCACTACACGTAAGGGGCAAGGCCGAAAACCAACATTGAATGCCCGTGACCTTCGATCCCTCAGGCGGTACTGCATCAAAAACCGACATCAGTGTGTAAAAGATATCACCACATGGGCTCAGGAATACTTCAGAAAACCACTGTCAGTAACTACAGTTCGTCGCTACATCTGTAAGTGCAAGTTAAAGCTCTACTATGCAAAGCAAAAGCCATTCATCAACAAGATCCAGAAACGCCGCCGGCTTTGCTGGGCCCGAGCTCATCTGAGATGGACTGATGCAAAGTGGAAAAGTGTTCTGTGGTCTGATGAGTCCACATTTCAAATTGTCTTTGGAAACTGTGGACGTCGTGTCTTACGGACCAAAGAGGAAAAGAACCATCAGGACTGTTATAGGCGCAAAGTTCAAAAGCCAGCATCTGTGATGGTATGGGGGTGCATTAGTGCCCAAGGCATGGGTAACTTACACATCTGTGAAGGCACCATTAATGCTGAAAGGTACATACAGGTTTTGGAGCAACATATGCTGCCATCCAAGCGACGTCTTTTTCATGGACGCCCCAGCTTATTTCAGCAAGACAATGCCAAGCCACATTCTGCACGTGTTACAACAGCGTGGCTTCGTAGCAAAAGAGTGCGGGTCCTCCCCTGGCCTGCCTGCAGTCCAGACCTGTCCCCCATTGAAAATGTGTGGCGCATTATGAAACGTAAAATACGACAACGGAGACCCCGGACTGTTGAACAACTTAAGCTGTACATCAAGCAAGAATGGGGAAGAATTCCACCTGAAAAGCTTCAAAAATTGGTCTCCTCAGTTCCCAAACGTTTACTGAGTGTTGTTAAAAGGAAAGGCGATGTAACACAGTGGTAAATATGTCCCTGTGCCAACTTTTTTGCAATGTGTTGCTGCCATTGAATTCTAAGTTAATGGTTATTTGCAAAACAAAATAAAGTTTCTCCGTTCGAACATTAAATATATTGTCTTTGCATTCTATTCAGTTGAATATGGGTTGAAAAAGATTTGCAAGTCATTGTATTCTGTTTTTATTTGCGATTTGCACAACGTGCCAACTTTTCTGGTTTTGGGCTTGTACATTACAGAAATGTAAAAATAAAATAAAAAATAACATTTTGTGTAATTAATGTACCCATCAGATGCTCAACTTTGGTGATAATCCCAGTGCGTTGCTTCGTGATCACTGTGGACTTCATTGGAGCAGCTCCTTTAACACTATCCAAAATGCGCTGACGGTCTGCCTTGATGGTGCTCACGGTAGAACTGACCTAAAATAAACATAACATTTCATTAACTAACAGACGCTGCTTTATGCGCTGCAAGCTTATAACGGTGGACTTCGTCAGTGCAGCTACTGTACTGAACACTCGCAAAAATGCGCTCACGCTCCTAAAATAAAAATAACTTTTCATTAACTAACAGACGCTGCGCTTATTACCGTGCGCTGCATGCTTATAACGGTGAACTTCGTCGGTGCAGCTACTGTACTGAACACTCGCGAAAATGCGCTCACGCTCCTAAAATAAAAATACAGTAACTTTTCATTAACTGACGCTGCGCTTATTACCGTGCGTTGCATGCTTATAACGGTGGACTTTGTCGGTGCAGCTGCTCGAACACTCGCCAAAATGTGCTCAGGGTCCGCCATTTCGTGTTCGTATTCAGCATATTCAGCGCTTTGCAGATGGAGGATGTTGACTCTCCCTTGTCAGAACGTTGGATAATGTCCAACTTTTGTTCTAGCGTGATGGTCTTCCTCTTCTTAGGTGCGGTCGGCCGTCCGCACCAGCAGAAGAAGCTCCAGATCGCTTTGAAGACATGCTAACTTCAGTAATTGCTAACAAAATGCTATGAAAATGCTAACTCTCGTAGATCGCTGTTTACTCAGATCGCCAAACTGTAAACCCACGCGGCTGCATTCGCGCAGTTCGCTTATGTAGTACCTGGTGAAATCACTCTGCCTTTGTTTTTTGGGGGTGGAGGTACAGTAAAGTAGTACGCATGTAACCTTCCGCCGCTGTAGTTTTCCATTTGTCACGCGAAACGTTCATCTCGTAACTCCGTGCTATGGCTACCGATTGAAGTCGCTCGTAAACCTGGAACTAGGTCTCGTAAGTCGTTAGTTAGGTTCCAGTGAACGCTCGTAAAGTCGGACCCTCGTAGGTTCGGACGCTCGTAAGTTGGGGACCACCTGTATATTGACCACCATTTTGTTTTACAAACATCTCTAAATTTACCTCATTCTTTAACTGTTGCTTGGTCAGCTTGGTTAAAAAAAAAGACACGTTTAGCAGCCACTGATTGTCATTAAGCTGCCTGTGTTCTCCTTGTTTCTTGACAAGAACAAATTCCTTTATCTCCAGGCAGCTCTTGAAAGGTTTGAAAGAATTTCCTCCTACCAATCCGTTTGTCAGTTTGCATTAAGAAGCCAGAGCTGGTGCTGTCAGCCTTCTCCAGAATCTGATATAGACAACAAATGTGTCTGAAGAGATCTTGCACAAGCAGGTCTTTTTTTCTGCCACATTATCATTCTTGTTCAGCATTGTTTGTCGATGTCTTATGCAATGATAATTAAGTGAGTCAGAGAAAGGGTTGTCTTTCCTGCACTTGGCATTGAATTAATTTGATCAGCCCGCATTACAGGTTGCTGTCTGTGGAAACTGGCACCAATGTATGCACAAGAAAATGGTTATTATCCATCCATCCATCCATCCATCCATTTTCTTCCGCTTATCCGGGGTCGGGTCGCGGGGGTAGCAGCCTAAGTAGGGAGGCCCAGACTTCCCTCTCCCCAGCCACTTGGAGCAGCTCCTCTGGGGGAATCCCAAGGCGTTCCCAGGCCAGCCGAGAAACATAGTCCCTCCAGCGTATCCTGGGTCTTCCTCTGGGTCTCCTCCCGGTGGGACATGCCCGGAACACCTCACCAGGGAGGCGTCCAGGAGGCATCCTAACCAGATGCCCGAGCCACCTCAACTGGCTCCTCTCGATGTGGAGAAGCAGCGGCTCTACTCCGAGTCCCTCCCGGATGACTGAGCTTCTCACCCTATCTCTAAGGGAGAGTCCAGACACCCTGCGGAGAAAACTCATTTCAGCCGCTTGTATCCGAGATCTTGTTCTTTCGGTCATAACCCAAAGCTCATGACCATAGATGAGGGTGGGAACGTAGATCGATCGGTAAATTGAGAGCTTTGCCTTTTGACTCAGCTCTCTCTTCACCACGACAGACCGGTACAGCGCCCGCTTCACTGCGGACGCTGCACCTATCCGCCTATCGATCTCACGCTCCAGTTTTCCCTCATTCGTGAACAAGATCCCGAGATACTTAAACTCCTCCACTTGGGTAAGGACCTCCTCCCCGACCCGGAGAGGGCACGCTACCCTTTTCCGGCTCAAGACCATGGCCTCGGATTTGGAGGAACTGATCCTCATCCCGGCCGCATCACATTCAGCTGCAAACCGCTCCAGCGAAAGCTGTAGATCACGAGCTGATGAAGCCAATAGGACCACATCATCTGCAAAAAACAGAGAAGCGATTCTAAGGCCACCAAAACGGATCCTCTCAACACCTTGGCTGCGCCTAGAAATTCTGTCCATAAAAGTTATAAACAGAATCGGTGACAAAGGGCAACCTTGGCGGAGTCCAACTCTCACCGGAAACGAGCCTGACTTACTGCCGGCAATGCGGACCAAGCTCTGACACCGGTCGTACAGGGACCTAACAGCCCATATCAATGGGCCTGGTACCCCATACTCCCGGAGTACCCGCCACAGAACCCCCCGAGGGACGCGGTCGAATGCCTTTTCCAAGTCTACAAAGCACATGTAAACTGGTTGGGCAAACTCCCACGCACCCTCCAGGACCCTGTTGAGGGTGTAGAGCTGGTCTAGTGTTCCACGACCAGGACGAAAACCACACTGCTCCTCCTGAATCCGAGGTTCGACTATCCGACGGACCCTCCTCTCCAGAACCCCTGAATAGACCTTACCAGGGAGGCTTAAGAGTGTGATCCCTCTATAGTTGGAACACACCCTACGGTCCCCCTTTTTGAATAGGGGAACCACCACCCCAGTCTGCCAATCCAAGGGAACTGCCCCCGATGTCCACGCGATATTGCAGAGTCGCGTAAGCCAACACAACCCCACAACATCCAGGTTATTATCAATAAAGTTTTTAAAATCAGAAAAATGTCATTCATCTGCATACAGTTGTAATAACCTGATTGTTATTACACATTATTTTTTGTGGTCAAGATTGTTAACAGCTTGTTTTTGCGGTCAGACCTTAAAACACAATCTGAATAGAGCCCGACCAATATGGAAATTTTGGCTATCGCCGATACTGATATTGGAAGTGGAAGGTGACCACCGATAACCAATATAATGGCTGAACATTTTTTTTAGCTTAGTCCACCCCCAAGAATCTAAGAAAACAGCAAGTGGAGTGGGGCTTGTTTATTTAGCGCAGCTGTTAGCAACCACAAAGTTAAGCTAATCAGACCCACGCTATACATAGTCCCACAGTAGGTTTACAAGTAGGGCTGGGTGATATCTCGATATTTTTAAAATATCGAGATAATTTTTTTTGCAATATAAATTTAGACTATCTCAATATAGACAATATAGTTTTATACTTGAAAATCCTCCTGCTGCCTTCTTTCTCCCACTCGCCCCCATACTTCTCCCTCTCCTAACACAAGCCTCAGCTGACCCCTCCTTCCTGCTTGCAGGAGGTTGGTGGAGACGTTTAGCACAAGTAAACACGGCAGCTTATGAAGAGCTGCTAGCTGCTGAAGGGGAAGAAAAAAAACGATGTTTCAGAGCTAGTTTGGATTTAAATTGTCAGATGATGGGCAGAAAAATTATTTCTGTAGACAATGCTGAAAATAGTCCAGACGAAAGGTCAGAACTACGAATCTTTTTCACCATTTAAACAGCGGAGGTGAGCATGAACCATGACGCAGCAGCTTCGAGTGTTTTTAGTCTGCTTCCTTAAAACAAACCATGGGTCCGAGCTTATTTAGCCATGCTGAGCTTTATGAGAGGAGCAAAGAGGAGCTGGGAGTGGTGGCGCAGTGGTTAGAGACGGTGGGCCTGTGATCGGAAGATCGCCGGTTCAAGCCCCACAACATCAAAATGTGGGTGGAAAAGGTGAAACATCCACACCTACCTCCGCCCTCATTCGCCCCACTCTGGGCCCCTGAGCAAGGCTCTTAACCCCCACAATCTACTCCCTAAAAAAACAGGTCTCTCTTGAAAATGAGTTCTCATGGCTCCATGAGACTACCTGGATAAATAAAGGGAAAATGAAAAAATGAAATGAAATGAAAGAGAGATAGCAACATTAATAAATCAGCAGTTTATCATATCGCTAAATATACAGTCCTTAGCGGCTAACAAGATGGCTAACGCTTTAGCCGTCTTCTTCCACAGCTGAGACTGACTGTGTCACCACCAACTGCAAACTCCAAAGTGGAAAAAACAGTTATGTTGGTGCTATGATGGCCTCTGGGTCACGCCCTCTCCACCGGGGTCCGCCCTCTCCCTCGTCGACAGTCATGTCAAAATGGTTCAAAACACCATAACCAAACAATATAATAAATATTCATTCCCTTTAGATCTTTGTGTTACCATTTAACTTTGAGCATTCATGTTAAATTCATGGAGAAAAACTGGCCATCTTATGAACAGTACTGGCCTGGTTAAAACCAGACCCTTGTCCTTCACTTCGCTTCGTACTAGGGTCTGGACTTTCTCCATAGAGAAACGATTCTTGCTGGAGGCGTGGCCTCTGCCTGAGGAACAAAACCATTGGATCTTAGAAAAATTTTGAACAGGGAAAGCATTCTGCTCCCTCCCCCTCTGTGCTCTGCCGAACTTGACTTCAGCTCCGCCTCCTGCTGCAGTCTCTCGCTGCCGCTGCATATTCTGTGTTTATATGTTAATAAAACGTTCTAATAAAATAAAATAAAACCATGTAGCGCTGGTCCAGCACACCAGAAGACCAGAAAATATGCAGGGACTCGGGCAGCAACGTAAAACCCTAGTTTAATTCTCTCGTGACAACCTCAGTCATTTCCTTATTCTTTGCACTCAGCGGAGAGAGAGGAGAGGAGGAGGAGGGAGGAGGGAGCGATCACTTGACTTTTGGCAAAAAAACAAAAGAAAACTCCAGATAAGGGATTAAGAAGGGGAATTTAATACATTTGTGTCACATATAAAACAGTCCTGCATCGCTTTGAATGAGAACATGCGAATGCTCGCTGGCTGCACGCTGGGACAGGTGGGGGCGTGGGTTAGGGGCCAAAAACTCTGCCCCTTCTGTTCTCTGATTGGTCCGGTCAAAAATCAGCCGGAGAAATCGTTGTCTATGGGAGAAGTCCCAGACTGAGCAGTGAAGGGAAATGAGAATTGAGCGGAGCTGTGCAGGAAGGCGAGGGCCAGGCTAGAACAGTACCTGCTTAAAAATGCTATTTAAATTTTTTTCCATAATAGTCATCTTTCAAACTTATCTCACTCAGAAACAAACATATTAACTTAAAAAATATTGAAATCTTTAAATACACTTAGTAAAAAATAAAATAAAAAATCAACGAAACATTTAATGGCAATTTTTGAAAAGCAAAGAAAAAAAACATTTTCTCTCATCAGAACACCCAAAATGTTTGACAATTTTTTTTAAATTACTGTCCAGAGTTTAGTGAAGACCCTCCAGTTCAACAGACCCCTCAGATCAAGTAGCCAAGAATGAGGTCTTTCATTTCACTTACCGTACTTTTCCACTAATATCAGTTTTAATGGACTATTGGGGTTATTTCAGCTTCATCTCATTCATTTTTAGATAATTTAGTCTGGAATTTGCTTTGGTAATAGCCAAGAATGACCCTCAGAAGGGATGCTCCAATCAGGTTTTGTTCTGCCGATACCGTTCATGCATTGTGCTGACCATCAATACCAATCCCTGATACCAATCACATGAATTGACATTTTTTTATTTATTTAATTAAGATGAGTGCTACTTGCTATGTGATCTGGAAAAAAGGAACAATAAAATCACCTTAGTTT